>JBBPBX010095889.1:0-13124 GCA_038048925.1 Garcialebias charrua | reverse complement strand
TCCTGATGGACGTTCCCTGCAGCCAAGTAATTAGCATACGCTGAAGCAGATGTCCATCTACGTGCGATAAAAGAGGAGGCCCTATCAGGTGATGCACCTGTTTGAACGTCCATCTTTGTACTGATTTTCTGTGAAAAATCAAGTAAAGTGGGTCTTATAGCACAGAGTGCAGTCTCACCATGTGATGCCTTCGGCAGTCAACATGGAGTCCAAGATGTGAAATCAAATAAAAATCAGTGATTTTATTAAATTGTCAACCCATGAGACGACCATCAAGGTCGGCTCTTTTTCGTGTGATTTTTTGTGAAAACCAAGACAAAAGATGTCTCCTGTGTGTTATTTTAAACTTGCAGTTTAAAAAACAGGGACAGACAGCTTGTTTTGCACAGAATTGATGATAAAAGTGTCAAGTTTTATCAAAAAGCAGACAAGTCTGTATTACTTCTGTGTAACTGTTCTGCCATCAACATTTGATTATATGTGAAAATCAAATGAAAGGATGCTGCGTCCCTGTACGGGCCACCAATATGTAATAAACCTATAGGCCGTTTGTGTAATTAAACACTTACGAGGTCAGTTTACTGACTTACCTATAGTTTGGATGAAAGATCCGAGCAGATTTTATCTACACAAATCTACCATCAGTTTCACGGGGTCTCAACTTTTTCAGAATAAATCAATAAATCGGTGATGTGATTAGCCAGAAATGTAATTTCACAAGAGACTGGTCATGTCCCACATCAAGGCAACCGTCAACATCAATGAGGACCCTCATCAATACGCATACCGTGAGAACCGATCAACAGAGGACGCCATTTCTTCCGTGGTCCACACTGCTCTCACCCACCTGGATCAGAAGGACTCATACGTGCGTCTGCTCTTTGTGGACTTCACATCTGCCTTCAACACCATGATCCCCCAAACTCTGATAGACAAACTATCTACACTTGGACTAAGCCCCTCTATTTGTAACTGGATACTAGACTTCTTAACAGACAGACCACAGTCCGTGAAGATCCACAACTTCTCCTCCTCCACCATAACCCTCAGCACTGGCTCTCCTCAGGGATGTGTGCTGAGCCCCCTTCTGTTCACTCTGCTCACATATGATTGTACAGCCACACTTCCAGGCTGTCATATTGTTAAGTTTGCAGATGATACAGCGGTGGTGGGATGCATCACAAACAATGATGAGTCCAGCTACAGACAGGAGGTGGAACATCTGGAGAGCTGGTGCAAAGAGAACAATCTTCACATGAATGTGAAGAAGACAAAGGAGATGATTGTGGACTTCAGAAGGAACAAACACACCCATGCCCCACTGGTAATAGGTGGGTCTGCAGTGGAAGTGGTCTCCAGCTACAAATACCTGGGTGTACACCTGAATGATAACCTCAGCTGGAGCAACAACACCACCAGCCTGATCAAGAAAGGTCATCAGAGACTCTACTTCCTCAGACGGCTGAGACGAGCCGGTCTGAGCAGCCCAGTTCTCACCTCGTTCTACAGGTGTGCAGTGGAGAGCATCCTGTGCTCCAGCATCAACGTGTGGCATGGAGGCTGCACAGTTGAAGAAAGAAAAGCTCTGCAGAGAGTGGTGAAGGCTGCACAGAAGTCTGTTGGAGTCAGTCTCCCCACCATCACAGACATTTACACCTCTAGATGCAGGAAAAGAGCCACCTGTATCATGAAAGACCTCACTCATCCAGCACACTCACTCTTTGCCCCACTCCCCTCAGGACGGAGGTTGAGGAGCATCAAGTGTAGAACCACTAGACTGAGGAACAGCTTCTACCCTGAGGCTGTTAGACTCATGAATAAATAAAAATAAAATTAAAATAAACACTGCAAAATATCACATCATGGTGATGCTGATATGTTTTCTTGTTGCTGTGTTCATCTGTGACCATCTGTGACCATCTGCTCATACAAACTCATGTTCGTGCTGCTGTTTATTCCCACTATATTAGGCTTAGTGTATTACTAGTTGATGTTTTTCTTAGTTAGTTCTCGATGTTATTACTGTTTTTCTCTTTCATTTGTTGTTGGATGTAACTGGGACCTCGTGTACATAATCTCGTTTTCATCTCATGTACCACATGCGGTGCAAATGACAATAAAGACTCTCTGACTCTGACTCTCTGACTTCAAATTATGTTGGTCTACCAGAAAATAGACCTTTTATTGAAATTATCATGAAAGTACATTAAACATTTGTATCGATATTAGCTCTGATTTAATAACTACGTTGACAAGAATTCAAATTAAAACAAACAGACAGTTAGGAACTTTACTGTTGGCACATTACTTAACAGATTAATAGCTTATGAAAAGAAGAAATAGGAGGAAGATTTGAGATAAGTGAAAGCTAAGTTAACTGAAGTTGGTTATTTTGAACCAGACTGGGTGACACCTTTTTCCCACACGAGCAGACTGCTGGGCTCCCGCACGCTCAAACACACCACGACTCGTTACCTGTTGACGGTTCGTCTCTTGGAGATAAGAGTGGAGAAGTGTCTGGACACACACGTGGATGGGTTTGTCCACCGGCCGTCCAGTTGGAACTTCAGCGTGTGTGGCTGATTCACGATACGAGGAAACTCGCCTCCCTCGGCAGGAAACAACGGTCAAGCGCACAGACTGATTTTTCAAAATAAAACTTCAGAAAACAAATTCTTCCAGGAGATGAGTGAGTGAGTTACAGTAAGCTTTACTGTGACTCCAGCTGAAACGTGGGTCTAGTTGACACAATGACCGGAACGTCTCCAGCTTTCCCAGAGGAGGAAAACCAGTTGTGAGTTAGTTCTCTCCAAAGCACTAAAGGGAAAAGCGGAAGTCTCCCTTTATATGGGAGGCGGGGTCTTCCCCACCTCCTTAATGACTACTGGTTGGTTTAACAAAATAAGAGATGGATATTTCATCTGATAGGCAGAACTGTCTCTGACGGACAACAGGAAAACTGTTTACAGAATCGGCCAGATGGCCTGCTTGTGAGCACAGAGAATATTATGGCTAACTTTCACAGACAAAACAGAGAAGGAAGTTGCAAGTTAAAAGTTTACCATGGCTCATGTCCCAGATTCAGAACCTGCTTGTTCTTGCAGAAATAAAACCAGCAGAAGGTCAAAACTCATGAAAGTAACAGATCATCATTAAAATGACAAAATATACTGTAGATCAATTCTGAATTAACACACATTAAAGAGAAAGTTCAATCTGATTAATTAGTGTCCATTAATTCAAAATAATTGTAACGAAATATAGTGTCCATTTGTCTCCTTGAGAGTTTCAAGAAGGTGTAACACTGAGAGTTTCAGAGAGATGCAGAGAGGTGTACTTGAAGGTCAAGCCTACAATATCAGAGATGAGGTGTATCACTACAGTTGTTATATAAACTATATTAAAAAAAGGACTAGTTTTAGCAGTTTTCCTCTTATTTCTTTTGCTGGAACATGTACAAGGAGAAAAAAACACATTTTAACTTGATGCTTTATTTCTATACTTAATTTTTCTACAATAAAAAAAATACGTAGGTTTGCATAGTTAATAGTTTTTATTAATTAAAAAAAACTACCACCACCCCCACACACAAGAATCTGGTGTTCTAAATTCATCCAACTAAATTATTAGATAAAAAAAATAAAAAATTAGCTTTATAATGTCACCCCTAATTGCCACAAAAGCCCCCTCAAACAAACTTAAAGTAGCCCATGGGCTACCAGTTGATAACCATAGCAGGTTGTCACGGCTCTGATCACTTTTAATTTAGTGAACAAAGGTGTAAAATGGCTCTTTGGATTGTAAAGGTTGCAGACCCCTGGTCTAGAGTAAGCGTAGTGCTAAGGTTAAGCCCCCAGTTCATCATCGACCTGTTCACATTTCCAATCGGTTTACCTTACTCAGTGACACACCCACTGAGAAGCAGACTCTGGTCACTGACAGCTCCATAGTCCAAAATGTGGCTTTAGGGTCTCCAGCGACCATAGTCAAATGCATTCTCTGGAGTCAAAGCAGGTGACATTGGATCTTATCTGAAACTGCTGACTAAGGCTAAGGCTAAATACAGTAAGATTGGTAATGGCATCTGGTTACGCCAATCGGAGTTCACTAAAGTTAATTTTGCTTCAATGTGTAACTTTGCAAAAGCTATGTTGGACTCCGTAGTTTTCTCTGGCTCCCTCCCCGACCTGACCAGCGATGACATGTTTAGTTGTATGCCGTTCAACTGCTGGCTGTCCCGGTGATGACCTGAAAACAACATGGGCTACGTAGATAACTGGAGTGCTTTTTGGGGAAAACCTGGTCTGATGCGAAGTGATGGCATCCATCCCACTTTGGGTGGAACTGCTCCTTTTTCTAGAGATTTGGCTGATTTTGTTAGTCCTCCAAATGATTGACAACCCAGGGTCCAGTCCAGGAAGCAGAGCTGTAATAGTCCGCCACACCTCTCTACTGCTTCTCTTTTGTGCCAACTCACCCACATGACCCAAATTAAATAAACCAAAAATCAACTCAATAATAAATCATAAAAATCTTGTTAAAATAAACAGTTACTTTACCAGAACAAAATAATAAAATCATTAAATGTGGATGATTGAACATCTGATCTCTTTCCTCTAAATCTCTGTTATTAAATGGTCAGATACAGTAACTGATCATCATACTGATTTATTCTTTCTGACAGAAACCTGGCTACAATAGGAGTATTTTGTAATAAATCCTGCTAATTATTTAAATGTTCATGTTCCAGAACAACAAATTGAGATAGAGTGGTAGCTTCTATTTTGCAGTCAGGATTATTTAATTACCATACCACCTTAACTAGAGTTTAAAATTCTCCTGCTGACCTAGATGGGTAAATGGCCTCGCACCCTGGTATCTCTTGGACCTACTTCAACTTTCTGTTCACAGAACCTTCTGTCCACTGAGATCATCTAAGAGCCCCACAGTCTGTGGTTGACTTTAAGAGCGGCTTGAAGACCTTTCTTTTCGACCAAGCATACTCTACCTCCTCATGATTCTACTTTTGATCTTAGCTGATACTGTTGTTGATTTTAATTGTTTTATTATTTGTTTTATTGACATTTAATTCTGTTGCACCTTGTAGCACTTTGAGATTTTCATTAATGAAAAGTGCGTTATAAATTGAATTCATTATTATTATTATTATTATTATTAACTGTTCATGATGTGAAAATGATTGTTGTTCACACCAGACACACATGATTAACAATTATTACATCCACATGGACGCAATTAAATAAAGGACGCGCAAAGTTGTGCAAAAAATACATTTAACAGGAACGGATTCAGCCTTACTGGAGGATATAAATAGTGTAACACGCAGAGCATTTATTTATAAACAGATATAATTTTCTGATCTAGGATATGGCTTATCAGCCGTTTTCAGGAATAATCCTTTTTCAGTTTGGCACTACGCGCACTGGAGCGCAACACAGGAGCCGTGCATCACGTGTGCACGTGCAGAAACTGGGGTTCCACAGAGTTTCCAGAGGGAGCTGGCAGACTGATCGGGGCTGTGCCAGTCCAGTCCACACAAAGCCGATTCATGTCCAATGGAATGGTCTCATCCATATGATTCCAAAGGCTGAGTCATGGTCGCGCTTTGGAGCGCGCGCGCACCCTCGCCGGTGTTACACGGCAGTGGAGGTGTTTCATAATCTGCGTTTATTGTAGATTTCTCCAAAATGACACGTGAAAGTACACCATATATAACTTGTAGGAGAGCAAAAGATTCACAGACAGACTGCGCACAAAGGCTGCGGCGCGCGCAGCGTTTGGAGACTCCAACATCACGTCATGTCATGAAAACTCTCCACTGAGGCGCACAGACTCGTTTCTTCATATCAGCTATTAAATAAACAAAGATCTATGTTCTACCAAACATCCAAGTAAGTTCCTCTGTGTTTACAGTAATTATGGTAATAAACTCGTGCGCAAAGTTAATATTTTCACTCAGAATGGATGGATGAGCCGGTTGCGCACCAAAGCAGGGTGCGCGCACACACAAATACCGACACACAATCACTCGTTCTTTGCGTGATAAACACATTTTATTACTATTCTTACTTAGGATTTTTTTCCTCACTCATATTATATTAAATTCATTATTTTCCTGAATCTAGAAATGATTTCTGATCGCGCAGGGATCAAACAAACATGTCCTTCACACATGCAGGAAGTAATTTGCATCTGTTTAACATATGTAAATGCAGGCGTGTCAGGGGAGGTGTCTGACGTGCGCTCAGTTCCACGTTAATTGTGATGTACAAAAGGAATGTGCGTGGATTCAGGCGTACGCACGGTTTGATACATCTGGATTTTTTTGTGCGTACGCAGTTTTCTGGATTTGACCGTACGTCACGTTTCAGTAAGAAATCCACGCAAGTCTTTGTACATGAGGCCCCTGGTCACCAGGTGCTTGCCAATGAGCCCTTCCCCAGGCCTGGTTCCAGGGTGAGACCGTGGTAACCCAAGTCCGGGCAAAAGACGCTAAGCTCTTTGATTTTGTCTATCCATATGAGTCTTTGGAATAGCTCATTGTCTGGCCTGTCACCTAGGACTAATTGCCCTGGGAGACTATTTATGGCAATTGCCCCAAACAGCATAGCTTTTCTTCTGATTCTGGTCAACTCTGTCCAGTAAAATAAATGAAGTGAAAAAATACACTGCCTAGCCAACAAAATAAAGTTGCCACCTGGATTTAACTAAGCAAATGGGTACAAGCCTCCTATTGGATAATTACTGCATGGATGATTATTTTTCAGTTGGCAACAAGTTATTTAACCCCAACTGGTGTAATGAGTTGCTTCTCATTTCTTAAACAACCATGTAAAAGACATCGTATGGTCGTGTAAAAGATACTGTAGTCTGTTTGAGAAGGGTCAAATCATTGGCATCACGCAGAGAAAACATCTAAGGAGAAGACAGAAACTATTAAAATTGGGTTAAGAACTGTCCAACGCATGATTAAGAACTGGAAGAAATGTGGCTGAAAAAAAATTCTGAATGATTGTGATTGGTGATCACTTAAAACAGTTGGTGAAATCAAATCAAAGAAAAACAACAGTAGCACTCAGGGCTATGTTTAATAGTGAAAGTAAGAGCATTTCCACACACACACACAATGTGAAGGGGACTCAAGGAATTGGGACTGAACAGCTGTGTAGCCTTAAGAAAATCACAAATCAGTGAGGCTAACTGGAAAAAAGGGCTTTAATTTGCTAGGGAGCATAAAGATTGAACTCTGGAGCAATGGAAGAAGGTCATGCGGTCTGATGAGTCCAGATTTACCCTGTTCCAGAGTGATGGGCACATCAGGGTAAGAAGAGAGGCAGGTGAAGAGATGCACCCACCATGCCTAGTGCCCAGTCATCAATGCAAGATCTTGATGAAAAATTAATGCAACACTGGATGGAAATAGATCTTGTAACATTGCAGAAGCTTATCAAAACAATGCCACAACGAATGCATGCTGTAATCAAAGCTAAAGGTGGTCCAACAAAATATTAGTGTGTGACTTTTTTTGGTGGCAATTTTTTGGGGGGCCATGCAGTGTATGTTTAAAGTGATACACTGCTCATTTTAGAAGTGATGTCCCAGCAAAAAGTTAATAGTTATCTAATCAGCCATGATATCAGACACATAATATGGAGTACTGTATGGAGAAATATATGCACAGCACACATACCTTAATATAGTGACTTAGGTGTTGTTTTGTTGAGAAAACTGTGACAAATTAAACAGGGTTCAAAGCATTTTATGATGATTTTTTTTTTAATATATACACCGCATATAAAAATCCGGAGTAAATCCTGAAATTCCAGGTGATATTTCAGTCCCAAGACATTCTCAGAACTTAGTGTCTTATAGGTGGTGAACAGAGTCACATTCAGAGATTATAGAATGTATATTGTAGCCTACAGCACATGAATATAGCAATAGTTTCTAATAATCATATTGCATAACATCAGCTACTAAGAAAACAATGGCTAATCAATAAGTAGGCATGGTCGAAGCAGATGGCTGCTTGTCCTGAGCCTGGTTCTGCTGGAGGTTTCTTCCTCATGAAGGAGTTTTTCCTTTCCACTGTTGCCTTTAAGCTTGCACAAGATGAGAGTCTGTGATGAAGTTAAACTCAAAGCAGTCTGCCCCTCAGATAAATAATGTTGTTAAATTACTTTTTATGTATGTTCATGTTTCTGTACAGTGCCCTCAGATGACTTCTGTTGTGACTTGGCACTATTCAAATAAATTAAATTGAATTGAATGTACTGTACTACATATACTGTAGAAGCAGTAAATGGACTCAATACTAGAATACTTGCTAGAATAACTTAATACATGTACACATTAAACTCTTAGAAAGATCATATTTTAATCAGAAGATTAGTGTTTAACTTCCCTTAGTCTTCCCTGATGATGGTTTTCTAAAAATCCCCCAAATTTTCCCTGTCTGAAAAATGTGAAAGACATTTACAGGTTTTTACAGAGTAATTTCCAGAGCTGATGGGAACAAAAGGTGTCATGCAAAAGTTTAATATTAGCCAATGTACTTTATAGCATTCTTTCATATCAATTTGGCATTTCTGAGCAAGAGTAGTTTTTTTAAGCCTGAAAAACAATATTAAACAGGCTCTCGACTGGCTGTGTTCTGTGACCTATGTCACTGCTCTAAAGATACAAATTATCGATAACAATTTGACAGAAAATCCCTTAAAAATGACCAGACTACTGTACAGTATTGATTATTGCTAATACTTCTGCTTGTTTCTCAGATAATTGTGTCCAAGTTTTCTTTGGTGCAACTGATGATTCAGATACTAAAGTTGTTGCTTTAGAATCTGAATTTTGATGTTTTCATTTTTAATGAATGACACGTTTTTCCTTTTAGCTATCTATAATGTATGTGATTGTTATTCCGATGTACCACTAGTGCCCTTGAAACGGTCGTACAGACACATCCTGATGGTGTGAAAGATTTTTTAAAAGTGTTATATGGAGCTATTAAGAGGAAGACAACTGCAGGTCTGAAATGTGAGCAAGTTTATGATACAAGGACAAATAAATGAAACATTCTGAGGGAAAAGGTGAAGCAGCTGGCGGCTTTATGCTTGTAGGTGACATAAAATAAGTCCACTGATCCTCCTCTTACAAAAAGTTTGATCAATGTTCTTAATCCACAACTATTTAATTTGTTTTTAGATTTTAATTAAATGTCTTCCCCATGCACTTAGGGGACAAATGACATAATGATTTGCTGTCAACTTGATGCAGAGACTTCTAAAGGCAGCATGTTGCAGCTGAATGAGAGAATTTTCCAGAAAACAACAAAAAAGTATTTAATTAACAACCCTGTGTGGCTTATTCTCTGACTCTTAAGCAGATTTTCTGCTATTGCTATTGATCTATTATTTTTGATCATGTCTTTGTAATCGTCATACTTGTCTTTGTTTAATTTATTGTTTATTTATAAAGGGACAAATACCATACCATACCAATTTATTTATTTAAAACAGCAACAAGGCCAACCAAAGTGCTGTACAATAGAAACAAACAAGCACAGCAGACAGGAAAACATAAAATAAAAATATAGATATAAATAGCAACAGAAACTAACTAAAATGGCCAACAATGTATAGTACAGAGAGGATCAAAACAAATTACACCGTGCTAAAGGCAAGAGAATACAAGTGGGTTTTCAAGCGAGACTTAAAGACTGTGAGAGTGGGAGCCAGTAGGAGTACACACATACACCTACAGCTACTACTACTATACCAAGATTTAGTTCAAAATCTAATATTGACTGAGTTACATCCATTTTTATGTCTGCCAAGGTCAGTTAGGTGTGACAACCATCTTGGCTCTAAAGTAAATAAGTAGTCGATGTACTTCCAATGATTACTTTCTGAGAATTTAATTAAAATCTATTCACTGGTTCATGAGATATTTTGCTAACAAAACCACACACACACACACACACACACACACACACACGCACGCACGCACGCACACACAGATCCAAACACAAATTTATGGTCACCCTTTCTCTATTAGAAGGCAATAAAAAAAGTCAGATACAGTAAACGATGAGTTTGTTGTAAAAAAAACAACAACAAAAACATGACGAATTATCCATTTAAGCTTGTTAAAGTATAAAAAAGAAGAAACTAACTAGCATTTACCGGTACCTGGCTTTTGTTGATAAGCATGAACCTCAGTACATAGTGCACGTGTGTGTGTGTGTGTGTGTGTGTGTGTGTGTGTGTGCGTGCGTGCGTGTGCGTGCACATGTCAGTCCATCTATCTGTGACTGCCATTTGTCCTGATTATCTTTGTGACCCTCTCTTTGTCAATAATCTTCACACTGATGGAAGATAGCAGAGATTAAATCCTAATGAAAAAAACAAAAAACAAATATCTAATGGAGCCGACACACATTCACATTCAGAAGCTGCTGTCACCATCGCCGAGCAGATCCGTCTGTCTAAATGTGCGCCTTTAAATGATTTGTGTCTTCACGCTGTGATTATGCAGATATGCACCGCCTTAATCTGTGTTTCACAGCAAAAAATAAAAATAAAATACAGAGAAGCAATTGAAGCTTTCAGGGGATAAGGGAGGGAATGATAGACAGAGACATGCATTAAAATATACAGAAGCAGGAGGGGGTGATTTCTTTAGTGGCTAGTATGGGAGTGTATTGCAAAAGGATGAGCTGAAGCAGTCACTCAATGAGGCCTGTGCTTTTATTTATTTATTTATTGCCCTTTTAGGCTGTAAACATGCAGCACTCCCTCGTGTTTTGTGCTCGAGTGGCTTGACTGATTGGTGAAACTGTCGGTCTCACAGGCTGCTGCTGCTCTCTGTCAATGGTAAGCAGACACAGTGCACAGAGGTTTGCCCTGCAACGGATTCTCTCTTAAACACCAACAACAACTTCAATCAATGTCATCTGCAGGGACACCTGGTCAACCTTTCTGCTTTCTTTTTCCTCCAGATGGAGCCCACACTGTGTAACACTCCAGCACCTCTCTCTCACTCTGTGTGGTGGCTTTGTCGAAGCACATAACATTTCACCCATTACGTTCTATGGAGGCTGAATCTATTTGGGATGTATCAATATGGTATTTCATTAATAACAATCTCCGAGTTCCTGCTTTTATTTATACACACAGCTGAAAAATCTCACACTTGTCATTTTTACTGTCTTGTATAATAAATAACTGGCACAGGTTTGTCTTATATAACTGGATTCCTATCTCTGCTATTTCTGGTGATGTAAACGTAAATCTAAAACCATGAGTGGGTGAAAGAGAAACGGCAGTGGGAGTAATGATGGCTTGCTGAAACTTATCTACGATCAGCGTCTTCCACAACAAATCACTGTGCTTGTTGGGAGAAACGATGGAGGGAAGGAGCCTGAAGTGCTGCGTGGGAATTCTGCGCCTGCGAGCCTTTTTATCCTGTTAGTTGCAGGATTAAATAAAGCTAATTGCAAAGTGGTTCAGAGTCAGTGTCTCATGAGTGCCCTCTTTGGAATAGCAAAAAAGCCCATCTATTGTCAGTGGCATTTTTGAATCTCTATTTGGTTGGGCTGACAGAAACCCACACTTTCAAAAAATAGCTATGTTTAAATGCGTACAATTATTTGACCGGATTGAAATGTTTCCAGATTAAATAATTAAAATGTATTGTTGTTTACATTGACACAATCTGTTCACGATGAGCATTTAAATGCACCGGGCTTTTATTCTGAACAGAAGTCCTGACCTGCGCAGAGTGGTAAACTCTCCTTAAAAAAAAACACTGAAGAAGAAGTTCTACTTCCGGTTTACTTCTGGGATGAATGTAAACAAACATGGCCGCCCAAAATGGGCCCATGACAGGTTTTAATGACGGTGAAGACGCTATTGCACTCCCTGATTGAGCTACAGGTAATACGGATCATTTTGAGCTCTTTCAAAGTTTCTAGCAGAAATGTTGTGTCGCTCACTGACCAGTTTTGCTTCCCTGACATGCTAATATTATTAGCATTAGTCAGGCAGAAATGACATAGGCCGCACATTGTCGGTCAGTCAGGTCAGTTTTTCACTATCGGAAAATATGAACAGATTGTTTACATTCACACCTTTTGGATTATAAATCGGCATAAACCACACGTCTCATTCTGATTACAAATTTTTTCGGATTGAGCTAAATAAACAAAAAAATAATCAAAATGGGGCGTTTACATTATGTATTTTTTATTCCGAATGGCCGTTTAATCTGATTACATATGTTCATGTAAACATAGCTAATAATTAGAAAGAATTCCTTCTAATAAACTCTGCTCATTAAGTGCAGTTCATCAGTTGGTGAAATGTGTTTTGGTGACTTTTTAAGGACAAGTGGCACAAACAGTCTGTGAAAAACAGTGAGAAAAGTAGCGTACTAATGCATCAACATGGCACGTATTAATGCATTTTTTAAAGGGGAATCAGACAGGGAAGAAATTACAATTAAGTTTTTTGATAGAGGTCCTTTTTGTGTGAGTTTGTTTTTTCACCCAGAATTAGGAGTTACCATGAGTTAAGTGAGTGTGTGAATTTTAAGAAACAAAGTAAAAGATTCATTGCATTCATGTTGCACTTTGAGCTTTATAATTTTTGTAATATAGAAAATATGAATAGAATAGTGGAATTAGACCAATGGTCTGCTGCAAAACAAAATGTTATGGATTTAGTCAATACTGTATATGGATATGCTCTAATAAGACAGAGGACATGAATATAAGGAGATGGGATGTAGAGCAAAGATGGAGGTAGCTAAGGCAAAGCAGAAGGCGTACAATGAGTCGTATTATAGACACTAAAGAGGGCGAGAAGGACTTGTACAGATTGGGGATCAGGCTGGAAAGAAGGTGCAACAGGCTAGGCTAGTTAAAGATAGGAATGGTAATGTTCTAACAAGTGAGGAGAGTGTGATAGAAGATGGAAGGAGTACTTTGAGGAGCTAATGAATGAACAAAATGAAAGAAAAAAAAGAGTCCGGTAAAGGTCACAGAAACTGTGGACCAGGAAGTGGTAAAATTAGTGAGGGTGAAGTCCACTGAAGACGAGACG
>JBBPBX010095887.1:0-13125 GCA_038048925.1 Garcialebias charrua | reverse complement strand
GTATCGCTACAAATTAAAAGAACAACTGTACTTACGCAAAAACCAAATCGCACCCTTTTTTATATTTGCAATTTCCGTTTTTCTAATTTCGTTTTAAAAACGAAATAACGAAAAAACCGTTTAAAAACCGTTTTTGTAATTTCGTTTTAAAACGAAATTACCAAATAACCAAAGCTTGTTCGGTTATTTGGTTTTTATTTTGAAACGGAATAACGAAAGAACGAACCATACACGGATTGTGATCCCACACACCCACTACACAGCTGCTTCAGACTGCTGCCATCAGGAAGGAGACTGAGGAGTCTCCAGGCTCGAACCAGCAGACTGAGAGACAGCTCTGTTCATCAGGCAGTCAGAATGCTAAACACTCTGCCTGCTCTGCCTCCCCTCCCATTTGAACTGCCTTAACACTAAAACTTTCTCACATACTATCACTCAACACAAAGTTTTTAACACTAGACTCTGTGTCACCAAACGGGTTTTCACTAAACTCTCGGTCATGTGCTCATACAGTTTGCACTACTTCTCATACTTGCACTAATGTCTGTATTACATCACTGCCTATAATCATAATACTGTTTACATTCTCTGTTTACATTTATTAATACTGTTTACTTTTATTACTACTGCTTACATGTAATTACTACTGTTTACATTTATTTACACTACTCTAATATCTACACCACTGCTGGTACATATACAGTGTGCTCTGAACGGTCTTATTTAGGGATGCCCAATGTGCCTTACTGCATATGCCACTTTTTGCCTCTACAACAACATCAACTACTACCTCATACATATACTGTGTACATTGACTCATACGCTGCTTTGCCACTTTGCAAATGTCAATGCTAGAAACCTTTAGTTTATTTTAGTTATACTTTTTATACTCTTTTTTTATACCACTATGCAAAAAAAAAAAAAAAAAAAAACAACTCAGGACAGTGTTAGTTTTACTATTTTTATGCTTATGTCTATTATTATATGTTTCAGTGTTTCAATGTTTAGATGTTTACTGTTGCACCGAGGGACTGAGAGAAACGCAATTTCGGTCCTGTGTATGTCCTGCACTGTACATATTGCAGATCTGACAATAAAGTTGACTTTGACTTTGACTTTGACTTTGAAGTAATGAGCTTGTTTATCTTTTATGAAACACGACAAACGTCGGCTCTATTGCTACAAACTTGCTTGGTTTCCTGGTTTCCCTAAACTCTTTCTGCAGAACAATACGACTTGGAAGACTTTGGTCAACTCTTCAGCGCAACTAACTCTCAAGCACCTTTTGTTTAAAACGTCTCTGGATCTTTCAGTGAACGAAGAGTACCTCTTTCAAGTGTGAAATCTCTTGGTTGAAGATGTTTCCTTCATAGTCTGCTTGGTTTGAAGAGCTCTTGTAATGGAATCATTGCCTAAAACGGTGAAAGAGGCCTAGTTTGCACCATACGAGTGTCAGCATAGTTTTATTTAGCATGGATTCATCTATTTCACAAGCCCTTTTGAATGACTTTATATCCATCGAGGCCACCAGAGCGAAGCTATTGGCAGCTCAGAAACGGCAGCCTTTACTGTCATTTGAAGTGTGTGTCTCCCCGAAGAAACCCTCATGAATAAATCAGTGTCTAAAAACACGAAAAAAGGAATGAGATTAAATCATCATCTGGGAGTTGATGTTTTAGTTTTTTTAAAACCATCTGTGAATACTCGAGTGAAAATCCTGAAAGAATAAACCATCTTTATTCCCCAAGAAAAGGAAAATGACGGCCACTTGAGAGGGGCAAGAAAAACAGACAAGCAAGGTCAGTTTTCATGATACATCCAACCTAATTACCAACAAACAAACTGTCAGTGAAACAAATATAACAAGCTATTTCTTCTCTGCCTTTAAATTAATACACAACCCAGGAGACAGAACGAGTTGTTGGAGTCAGAAGGCTAAAGAAACTTTTATTTAAAGCCCTTAGAATTTCACGGTTTGGTGGAGAGATGAAGCAAAACTATGCCTTTTTTTTCCCAATAGGTTTTTCTCTTTAAGGGAAAGAAATGTTGAAATGCCACATCCTCTCTGCAGGGATGAACTTGAGAGTTTTGTTCAGTATCTGAGCAGCAGTGATTTCCAAAATCCAAATATAGGCAGTCCCCGACTTACGATGGAGATCCGTTCCTACGCCTGTTCGTAACACGAAAATTGGCGTGTCGAAAAATATGTCCAAATACGTCCAAACGACACCTCATACGTACAGTACAGGTAATCTTCGACTTACGAGCGCTCTTACTTACGAGGTTCCGGACTTACAAGCTCACTAGCAAACAGTAAATTTGTAAAGAACATACAGAAAATACAGCACTTTTATGTGTTTTTAGATGAAAGTGTGTTAGCTAACCATTTGGAAACAAGTTTCTGAAACTTGTTTCCAAACTAGTATGAACGTTTGTGATGAAAAACGAGTGTTCGTAGTAGCGCTAGCATAAATTTTCTGACTTACGACCGAAAATCCGGACTTACGAGAACACGTTTCGTGTTCCAACATGTGAATTTTCGTCTTACGAGAGCCTCGCAGGAACGGAACTCACTCGTAAGTCGGGGACTACCTGTACTGTATTTAGCCTCTATCTTAACACATTACATAATTATCAAAAAACACATACATTCTGAGCCATAATGAAGGAAAAAAATAGTTAATTTCTTACTAGGAGGTGGTCCTGTAGCTTTACGCGGTCCACAGCATTTACAGCAACGTCTGTTAGCATGTTAGCTCATTGCTAGCAGTTAGCTCGTTGCTCAGCTGTAGCCTCTCTGCCTCGTACTCGTAAACCTCTGCTCCAAACAATAAGGTCTCTTTGCACGGTCCAACGGTCCAGAGTTTTACAGTAAGGTCTGTTAGCATATTAGCCTCACTGCTCCGGTCAGAAACAATGAGGTCTGCTCCACTGAGCGCGTCAAGCTCCCCCTCCCTCCTGTAAGTTTCCACTGAACGCGCGTCAAGCTCCCCCTCCCTCCTGTAAGTTTCCACTGAGCACGCGTCAAGCTCCCCCTCCCTCCTGTAAGTTTCCACTGAGCACGCGTCAAGCTCCCCTCCCTCCTGTAAGTTTCCACTGAGCACGCGTCAAGCTCCCCCTCCCTCCTGTAAATTTAAAGGTGCATAAACGGTGTAACTCCATCAATGCTTTTCAATGGGAGGGCGTTTGTAAAGTCGAAACATCATAAGTCGAGACAGTCGTAACCTGGGGACTACCTGTATATTGTTTATGAAGACAACCTGCATAAAGTTAAATAGAAAAAAAAAGTTCCAAAGTCTTGATCAGAGGGCAAAAACATAATTTGACTTAATTTTTTAATAGCTAACGTGAATGCCATTTTATAGGTTCATGCAAATTACAAATTAAACAATTAGTATGGTAGAAATATTAAAATATACATGCAGGAAGTGCTACAGCTAGCTGCTGCCGTTGCTATCGGTGCTAGCAAAAACCATTGAATTCAGTCTAAGAGACTGTCATGTTGCCAGCACTGCTTAAAACTAGGGATGTTGCATTTCCTGTGAAAATGCAGTGTGACTGCTTATTGTAGAAGAACTTGCTAAAAACAGCTGAAATTAGCTAAAAAAACATGCTGAAATCTAGCTGAAATGGAAGAATAAGCTTAAATTAATAGAAGAAAAAAAACACATATTTGCTGATATTAGGTTTAAATGTGAAATTAGGAAGACAGCTAAAAGAAAATCCTGAAATTAGCAACAAAAAACAGCTGAAAAGGCACAAAGAAGCTTAAGTTACCAGAAGGACATCTTCAACATCCTCCACAGACAGGACTGACAGACACATGATCTTCCACTCGCCCCAGGAATCCATCACGTATCCCCCAGAGAGTGTGTCTGTGACGGGCAAGCTGGCTCCCCCGGACCTTGTCGCTTTGTAGAAAAAAAATCTTGTCAGTAGAGTTGATCGTCCATGATACCAGATCCATAATCACTTTGCGTTCGAGAGTTGAGTGCCGAGGAACTGCAGACAGGACAAAGAGCCACGCAGGGAGAGGAAAAGATCCTGCTCAGACTAGCTTATCCTTCTAGTAGCAGAAAAGATATAGGAGACAGGACGAACCAGCCTGTTGATTTTTGTCCAATTTAATACAAAAGAAATGTTGACTAGTGATGAGGCAGATCCAAACAGTTGAAAAAGCCCAAGTTGGTAAGACAGCACATCTAAACAAAGATTTCAGCAACAGAGATCGAGACCACCAGTCTTGTCTTGGCCAAGAAGCCATTTTACTTATAGGGCAGTCGAACACAGCATCAAACTGTGAACAGACGGCCTAAATGAATAATTCTGTTAAATCTAATCAGGACATGACTGATGACCTATACCTGAACCACTGAGGTTATTCAAAAAGCAATCTACCACATATGAGATCTTAACTTTACCACAAAACTTTGCTTCGAAAGATATAAACCATCCCTTTTAAAGTATTCTCCTTTACCATTCCTGATGCGTCTTCCCAGATTAATGGGACACGCTGGAGACACCAGAAAAAGAAGCTCAGCTAAGGGAAAACAGGAAAGTTACTGCTGCTGTTTCATTTACCTCAGAATCAGATGATAATTTCCAGATATTTCTCAGCATTTTATGCATTCCGTTTGCAACTGATGCAACAAAATGAAAACCATTTAAACCGAAAATAAAACCATTAAAAGCAAAAATAAACACTTTTTCTGCAGCTATCATAATTATGTATTTATGAGTCAACCACTTTAAAATTTGAAGTTGAGAATGGTCAGAAAACTTCAACTTATGAGGAAGAATTTAACCTATAGGAGCCATTCCATATGTGTTTTTTGACTCAAAACATGGATATTTCAAAGTCTGATTATGAATGTAATACACCTGGTTAAAATAAATAGTCCATTATTAATGTGCTTCTGTATGAAACTTGATTTAAAAAAAAGGTGAAAAATGTTTTTGAACAAGGTTTATCAGAACAGAAAGACAGCTAAAAGATGATAGATCGGTGTTCCACAAGGAACATGATCGGGTACCACTAAACTTTCCTCTCTGCAATAATTTTTGCTGCTCATTTCTAATATAAAACTGTTTCCACATATGTCAGCTTAAAACCACAGCTCTGAAATATAATCACAAACACGTCCACTCTCATGGGCTCTATTTCTGAAATGTCACCAGCCTCTAAATGTATCTGGCAACAAATTTGTTTTATACTGCCAAATGATTTTTTTTTTATTCATAAAATTTGTTCATTTTTAAAATACAATACAAAATTCCATGTAAAAAACTTATTTTTGACATTCTGAAACCATACATGACTCAGTTTGAACCCTAATCATTTGACTAAAGCAGAGGAGAGTCGAGCAAACTACTGTAGAGTGCCATATGCCAGATGATGAGGACTGCGACGGCTCTCCAACCTCTGGCTCCTGTGACTCGTCTTCACTCTCAGTCCTCTGAGTCAGGTGCCAGTCAGGATGATTGACAGCGACTGTGAAAACCACTCTGCTCCGTCCCTCGCAGAACGACACCCAACAGGAATGAAATCATGTCTTGTAATTCGTGCTCCAGTCTGGAAAACGTGCCAGATTCTCCAACACATTTCGACAGAACGCTACACTTGGCACTTGCGGAGTCGGCAAGGAAGTTGAGTAGAAACATTCTTACATAAATGCCATTTGTTTCTTCCAATAAAAAGAGAGGAATGAAATAAAATATAAAGTGCTTTGTTGATTTTTTTTTCTGTAAAGCATCAAACAGTTTCAGTTGGTGCTAAACAGGAACTTATTGATGTGCCTATGCAGACTTTGGAAAATAAACGTATGTATGAGTCATCGAGAGGATTAAAATGAAGCTGAATGTTTATTTTATGCTTTTAACCATTGTTTGTTTATGTTTATGTATTTATTGTATTGCCTTTTGGGGAAAAATCAGTTATGAGTTATTTTTGTCAGTTTTTTTATTTTATTGTGCAAATGTTTAGTGGAGCATTCACACTGTTGTGATCCATTTTTCTTCTGGACATTTTTCGGCCGATTCTCGTCCTGCAGTTTTCGAGCGATTTCAGCAAATCATAAATCAAAACGTTCGGCTCTTTCAGGACAATCCTGCTATGACTTTAGGTATTGGTGCAGTTTTAGCTTTTTGAAAGATTTTAGCCTTTTCTGCCACTTTTTTTCCTCAGAGAAAATAGATTGAGCTCGTTTTACATCCTTCAAATCTTTAGATGTGTTCACAACCTTTTACTGCTCCTTTCACATTTTGCTCTGCTTCAGCTTCTTTCAGCTTCCTTGTGCAGTTTTTTAAAAATCTGCTAATTTTAGCTGTTATTTTTTAGCTGGTTTGTGCTTCTTTCTGATTTGTTTAGCTAACTACATTTTTGTTCTTCTAACTTTTTTCTGCTCCTTTGAGCTTATTTCTGCAAGTTAGAGCCTTTTCTGCTATTCCAGCTACTATTTAGCTGTTCATGATAATTGTAGCTTTTTCTGCTAATTCCACATTTTTTGCCCTTATTTACACTTATTTCAGCCTAAGTCGGCAAAATTGTGCTCTCTTCACATCCTTGTAATTTCAGCTACTTTCCAGCTGTTTCTTTTTGACTAATTTCAGCTTTTTTTTTTCAGACAACTTCCATGTTTTTCTGCTCATTTCTTCATCTTTCAGCAAACATGTTCTTTTGCTTCCTTCTGCTAATTTCAGCTTGTTCTAAAATTAGGGGCAGATAAGGTAAGATTCCTTCTTCTTTCTGCTCCTTTCATTTTGAATTGTTTGTATTTTATTTTAAATTGTCTGGATTTTTTGTTGTTGTATTGCTTTTTTCTTTTATTAAAAATTTCAGCTATTTTTAAAGCAGTTTAGCTAATTTCATCTATTTTCAGATAAATTCAAATTTTCTGGGAATTTCTGCTCTTTTCTGTCTACGGTAATTAACTTCTTTCTGATACTTTCAGCTTGTCATGCACTATTCAGCTGTATTATTATTTTTGCTAGTTTCCAATTTTTTTTGGTATTTCAGCTACTTTTTATGTAATTTAGCTTTTTCAGCTAATTCCACATTTTTTTGCTCATTTCAGCTCTTTCCACTTCCTTCTGGTATAGTTTAAGCTTCTTTCTGCCTTTTCAGCTACTTTTCAGCTATTTGTTGTTGTTGCTATTTTCAGCCTTTTTAAAGCTAATTTCCAAATGTGTGTGCCCATTTCTGATTATTTAAAGCTATGTCAGTAAATATGTGTCCTTTCTGATTTCTTCTGCTAATTTAAGCTTGTTTTTTCATTTCAGCTACATTTCAACATGTTTTTAGCTAATTCCAGCTGTTTTTCAGCAGTAAGCAACAATGCATTTTTGCAAGAAATGCAATTTTTCTAGTTTTATTTATTTTTTGGGAGGTGCAGTCAATAAATACTATTTATTTCTGACAAAGCCTAAAAATCCTTTATTATTATTATTATTATTATTATTATTATTATTATTATTATTATTATTATTATTATTATTATTATTGTGTGTGTGTGTCAAAGTTTTCCAACGCTCCCATAACCTCACAGTAACTTTACAACTTGTACCTTAAGGGAAAATCATCCACATTAAAATAAAATTTAAATACAACTTTAATCCCATATTTATTTCATCGTAAAACAGTGAACTCCTCTCAGTCATGTTAGGTTTTTACTCCCGTTTTTACATATCAGGGCCTCCGTAAAACTTTCCCAGAGGTTTTTTCACTCACCCTGGAGGAAATGCCTCAACTCGTTCATCAGAATTGTTTTAGTTTGGATGTAAAGAGCAAAATCACACTTGCATGTTGTGAAGTAAACATGAGGGAGACCATATATTGTGTCTTTAAACACATATAGTGCCACCCAGATGTAACTAAAGGATTTTAACAGGGGTCAGTATTAAGCTGACCTCTTTATCCTTAATTAATCTACTTATTCAGATTGAATAGTAATTTCACGGATTCTTTTCTTTTTCAGTTTATTCAATATTTCTGTGATCTTTATGATGGATAAATAAACAGAGCTATAGAGTGACAATGGACACGTTAACTTAGCTTGATATGTCAAAGAGACACTATCATTTATTTAAAATGAATCAACTAAATTAACACCATTACACTTGATTGACATGATTTCACTTTCTTTCAACTTAATACGTCAGCACAGTTAAATTTAACACAACAGACCTAAATACAAGGTGTTAAACATATTTAGTCTGAGGGCTCTTTTAGCTTAAAATAGTTTCCAGCTTAGATTGAGAGGGAAAAGAGAGGAGGAAAGATGGTTTAAAGGAAATTATTGTGAGCATGAGACCAGAGTGACACTTCTCATCCGACTTCTGCTAAAATCCAGGTACGTTTTGTAAACAGCTCTTTACCTTTCGACGACGAGTCTGATAAAGAAATGACACCAGCCTTCAGATGCACAGAGTCCTTTAGTCCCAGCACGTCCAAAACTGGTTCTAGTTTACGTTTCAACGTCTCCTGGTTTCGCTTGGTCATCAGAGAATATGTCAGCTTCAGGCCTCTGACTTCAAGATAAACTTATTCCAGGAAGGAATAAACAAAGTTTTGAGCTTACGCTCATTCGAAGTGGATTCATAACAGCATGTTATACAATCCTTAGCTGAATGACCGTCCTTGGCGGGTGACAGGCATTCATCCAGCTCTTTGGGACGTCTTCATGTCTTTGAAGCTCCCAGAAACTCTAAACGTTCCAGCAACAGCTTAGAACTTAAAAAGTATCAAAGAGAGGAGTTCACTTGTCTTATCACGACCCAAGGTTACAGCCAGAGCAGAGGGAGATTTGTTTAGGAAAAGACAGAGCAGCTGGAGCCCTTTTCCTGAGAAACAACGGATTACTGTCTTCTGACTTTCTAAACAAAACCGTCTGGTCTATGTGACCCGAGATTTCAACTTTAACACAGCAGTGAACACAGTTTAACTCTTACAGAATAACACAGCTTAAAAGCACACATCATGAAAATGACAAAAGTTATTCTTTTGATCACATTAGAATAAAATCAAAGATAGAAATAGTCTCTTTTGGTGACTATGTGACTAATTTGTAGTAAATGTCTTGCTTTACTGAGAGGTCAGTAAAGGTCATCTCTGGAACAGTTCAAAAGTACACAGGTGTAATAAAGTGGACATGGTCATGCCCACTACATCTCCCCCCTTTTGGAAGCCATCGCCAGTCCTTGGGGATGGGGTCCAACACGAAAGGAAACCTTGAACTGTCTTTGATCTTGAAGTAATCCAGTAAGTGGAAAAGAAAAATCAAAAATTATAATCCCATAAAGTTTTTGGAAATTTCATACTGTTCGGAGGTAATCCCATTGCGAAAAGCTTTTAATCCTTTGGAAAACAAAGTCTGTGATCCCTTGGAAAGCAAAGTCTTATAATCCACAGCGGTAATTCCACAGCAGTAATTCCACAACGATTAGTTTTGTTGATTGATCAGCAACAATTGTTTTCATAATCAGCATGTAGAGGGGATCCCTCGATTGACGCAGAGGAGGCGACCCTTGGATGAAGGTTGAAGACCAAGCGTTGGAGCTGCAGGTCCCCACATCGAAGGTTGTTGGCTGGTTGGTTTCCAGTCAGTGCCACTCTGGTTCTATGTGTCATGCAATTATGTGTTTTTAGGTGGGCTTATGATTGGGATTTTACATTAAGCCTTACCTATATGCACCTGGTATGTAAGCTATCATGGTTTAGATCAGCTACAATTACCAATTAAGGGGTGGATCAATTCTGTAAAATTAGATATAGGGATCTATACCTATAAAATTTTGGAGGGCTTCTGTAACGAAGGCCTCTAATTCCAAACTATTCCTCCATTCATTACTTAGTTTAGGTTAAACTAAAATAAAAAATGAAATATAGTTTGATCTAAATGTCTGTTGTCTTTTAGACGAACGACGTAGGATTTGGTATTCCTAATAAATTTTGAAGTCTATGGCGAGACTCATCAAAATGAATAGATAATCTAGAATAGAAACGATCGAATCGGTTCAATTTAG
The DNA here is from genome assembly GCA_038048925.1 of Garcialebias charrua. Taxonomy (NCBI): domain Eukaryota; kingdom Metazoa; phylum Chordata; class Actinopteri; order Cyprinodontiformes; family Rivulidae; genus Garcialebias; species Garcialebias charrua. The sequence continues at coordinate 3,105 of JBBPBX010095887.1, read as the reverse complement.
AAATTGTGAGACCAGTGTAGTTTATGGTACCTTGAGTAGCTTTAAACTACATTGACTCTTCGACGATTGAGATTTAACAAAACGAACTGCATGTTGGCATAGTTAAATCCATATCATTCATTAACCAATGTTAATACAAAACCTTTTTGGCTGGGAGTGTTCAGAACCAAACAATATCTCAACTAATGACAACAATAATGACTAAACAACAAGGAAACAACGTTTCACTGCTTCGACACACTCTTGTCGTCAGATTCCAAAGTGCAACACACAAGAAAACGGGTCTCAACTTTATGACCGAGGTCAAATTAAATCTCGTGGATTTAAACGGTTGTTAAGGTTAGTTTTTTTTTGTGGGTTTTAGGCTTAGCGTTTCTAAGTTCAAATTGGACAATGCGACTTATAGGGTGGGAAATACGGTAGTTTAAACCTGATTAGTTTATTTACTAACTTGTGTTTGTACGACCTTATTATCCCATGAAGTCGGTGTGTTTGTGAGATCTTTGTCTTTTGTGGAGTCATTGAACGCCTTGTAAGGTTTGATCTGATTTCGATGTACCCATTTAGCAATTGGCTCTTTGCGGCCTTTGCTGATTTTGATTTCGTAGACGACTGAGGACACTTTGTCTGTTATCAGATGAGGTCCAGTCCACCTGGGCATTAGTTTGCGGGCGAGAGTTCCGGTCTCGGACCCTCCTTTCCCGGTTGCTGGGGCGAACGTATAGTACCAGACTCTGTCTCCCACTTGGAGTTCATTGTGAGAGGCCTTCTGGTCATAGTACGCCTTACGTCCTTCAGCGGATCTTTCCAGGTTTTTCTGGGCGAAAGCAAAAGTGTTTCTGAGGTGTACATTCAAATCTTTGTCTTTGGCATGGCCTAACATCACCCCCCTTTGGTCATGGGGGACCACGAACACAGGTGAGGACGTCCGTCCATGGGCACAAGTTAGGATGCCACCGTTTAGTTTAAGCTGTTCGCGCAGCTGAGAGAAGACGGTACACAGGAATCGTTTAGGTTTTGGCCAACGTATCTTCTTACGTTTACCTCTTTCCGTGTAATTCAGGTGTGTCACAACTGTCGGCGCAGTCGCAGGTGTGTCTGATTGTACAGACTGCGACGGGTCACTGTCGTTGTGTGTGTCTTCCCACTTCTTGACTGAAGAGGTGCTCTTTGAGTCTGTAAGAACTATGTCATTTCTGAGTAGTTCCAGATTCAAACGCTCTTGAACCAAGGTTTCATTGAAAGCTTGGCTGATAGCCGATTTACCTGTCCCAGGGGACAGTACAGCAACCTCGGTGTGGGGTCCTTGGATCTCCACACCTTTCACTACCTGTGGTAGGTAGTGTTCAGTGAGTGCTGAATGTGTCAGCTCGCAGAGGAGGTTCTCTTGTTGGGCCAGAGTCTGGTCCAACTGTTGAGTCTCTTCTGTCTCACCTGTAGTTGAAGGTTCACTTACCGGGCTCTCGTCCTCGGATGAGGAGTCCCTTGTGTCCTCAGCGGTACCTGCGGTTAGGCAGTCTGTATCACAACTAGGAGGCACTATTATTGGCAGGGGTTTTCTCACTGTGCTCCACATTGTCTGTTGACCATAATCTACAATAGCGTCGAAGCGGTTTATAAAATCTTGGCCAACCAAAAATGGGAATGAGTCAAGGTTAGACACAAACACCGGGTGGCGTAGTGTCATTTCGCCAATCTGCATGTGAACCATAGCTATAGCTGTTAGGGTTGTTCTCGTCTCTGCGAGACCCTGTAGCTCAATAGCACATTTCTCAAAGGGTATTTGCCTGTCAACACCGTTAGCGGCAGTCCTCAGCTCCTCGAACAGCTTGGCCGACATAATGGTTATATCAGAACTACCGTCCAGGAGGGCTTCACGCTCAAGGACACCTTCCAGTGTGGTAGGTAGGTAAGCTTTCTTAGCCACCCCCCTTTGTATAAAGTTACACAGAAACCTCACAGGTCTTGGCCCACGTTTCTGTTCACGTGTGACTCTGTCTGTGTAATCATGTTCACTGTCAGCCTCATGACCTTCAGGAAGTTGTTGACTATCAACAGTTTGTTTGCTGTCTTCGTCATCAACTGTGTGCTCTGAGTTGTCAAAGACAAGGTCACTCATTGTCCCAGTATGGTCATCCTCTGTATCATTCAAGTTTTCAAACAACCAACTTACATCCACCACCTCATCAGAGCTTGGAGGTTTGATGCCTTTGTTCTGGAACGTTTGCGACCTTTTGCATGTCTCGGAATGTGTCATCCGAGGTGCAGGTCCACGTCTCAGGGGTCCCTTCCGGGCCCACCCTGGTCTTGGGCGTCCTGTAGAGCTAACACCCACCTTTAGTTGTTCTTTAGTTTGAAAATCTTGTTTAATCTCGCCTTTTTTAGGACTGGAATCCAGCTCCAGCGAGTGGGATTTGACCGCTTCACCTGGGGACACCTGTAAGGGTGTTTTGATTAGCATGTTAGCTTCAAATGCATTTATAGCACACTGTTTTATTTCTTCCATGGTTTGCTTTTTTGCATTAACCATGGTGAGCAGCGGAAATCTTATCTCAAAGACGAGATGTAAGAAGAAAGACCACTTAAAGTCTTCATCTTCTTCCATGCCTGGTGTATATTTGTTGGCAAAACGAGCTTTAAGAAACCTGTCGTAAAACATCAGAGGATGTTCACCTGCTTCTTGCCACACGTACCTGTCAACTGAGCAGTCACCACCTCGGCTCGTTCTAAGCCATTGTGGGGCCCTGATGGAGTGGACCCTCTCACTTGTTTCACCCTGTTTAACGTCCATTATTGTATTGATTTTGTGTGAAAAAAAATCAAAAGATTGTTCTCATGTTAGTGTTTGCAAATAAATATTCACTTTTAATGTAGCACTGAGTCAAATAAACTAATCAGCTGAGGTTTACGCGTTTCACTGTGTAATAAGTATTCATAGGTACCTTTTTTCAGGTTTTTACCCTCAATGAACTTTGTCAAAGTTAAATGCACTCTTGCAGTGTTAACTTTAAAATAGAACTTACGTTCAAACAACAGTTACTAACTAACCCAAGCAGCCTGATTTCCGTTTATTCTTACTCAAACGCTTATAAAAGAGGGCTGACT
>JBBPBX010095886.1:0-13125 GCA_038048925.1 Garcialebias charrua | reverse complement strand
GCCTTTAACAGAAGGCTTAATTTAGCCAAACGTTTATCTCTGTCTGCTTTCTTTTCAGCCGTTGTGGTTCCAGCTGTTACAGTTTTTAATGCACTGTCCACATCTGCTTCCTCCATCAACTGTGTCTCTTCATGGTAGTTTGTGATGGGCCCTGTGAGTGAAAATAAGGCACATTCGATCCAATCTGCTTTGGTCGGGTCGTGGCCTTGAGGTGGCACAGGCTGCCCTGTATCAGAGGTGTCAGGGGTCTCACCCTCTGTGCCTGCCATCTTTTATCTGGATTTTCAGTGAAAATCAAAATAAAAGATGTTCTGTATTCGTTATTCTAAACTTTTCACTATTTGAAATAAACAGGAAAGTTTAAATGTGCACAGGACAACTGTGGAAGATGATGTGTCAGAGAAAGGAAGAGAAAGGAAAAATTTTTTAGTTATCTGGAGTGAAAACTGTACTTTTGTTTGTTATTTTAAATTCTTTGTATTTAAAATAAGCAAAAATGTTTGTCCGTACCTCTGTTATTCTAAATATTTTATTTAAAATAAACAGGAGCTATTGTTTGTGTACAGAACAAAATTAAAAGCTGGTAACTCACCATAAAATGCTGACTTTTTATGATGTTTTTTGTGAACGTGACTGTTCGTCACTCAAAGTGCACCAGGAAATGACGACACAAATAGGCGGGTCGACGCAGCGCGTCACCAGCTCTGCTGTGCTGAGCGAGGCGGAGCTCGCTACACAGATACGTGACGTCAACCAATCAATCACAGTGCTTGTAGTCCTTTTCCCAAGCAACCATGGTAAATGTAGTTTTCTAACCTTCGACCAATGAAGTACCGGAAATGACGACAAAGTGGGTTGGTCGCAACGGCGTGCGTTCCCACTACAGCGAATCAGCGTTCGCTACGAGTGATTGACAGCTCCCAGCTCTCGTTTCATCCAATCACAGCTCATAAACAAACGTGTACTTGGACACGTAGCTCTAACGTTAGCTCGCACAACAGACCACAACTTTATAGACTCTTAAAACAACTCAGACGCTACAAATTAACTTTCCAAAATTCTGAAACATGCGGCGAACACACCTAGACAGGCCAACTTAGTTACGCTCAGTAACACAGCACTGCAGCTGTTGAACAAACACGGACTCTCTCGGAGCGCGTCAACGTCGGTTCTGGTCCACTTCGTCGTGGATCAGAAACTCGGGTCTGAACAGAACCACTATCCGACTACGTTCTACAGTAATATGCTTCTCTGACCTGCTCTAAAATGTAAAATACCACAACAGCAATCTTGTAGATGTTAAATTAGCTTTCAGGCTTTTGACTCGGCGGTCAAACAAAGCTTTGTACAGGAGTCTGCGTGAACTGGACCGAACCAGGACCAGAACCACCACAGACCACGGCTGACAAAACTTCACCTGAATGCTTCCAACAGCGTCTAACAGAGTTGAAACAATAATAATCTCACAGCTTCAAATGATAAAAACATGCAGAATCTGCCTGCTTTGAACACTTCCAGCCAAAATCATTATCCTCAGAGTTTAAAACTTGGATCCACTTATGCAAACATGACGTTACAGTTCATGAGAAACCACAGAAATCAATAAACTTTCAGAACCACGTACGAAGGCCACCAGATGTAAGAATTATGAGGAGGTCAATATTAATACTGACCTCTTTATCTTAATTAATTTACTTATTCAGATTGAATAGTAAATGTTCACGGATTCTGTTCTTTTTCAGTTTACCCAATATTTCTGTGGTCTTTATGATGGATAAATAAACAGAGCCATTAAGTGACAAAGACGTTAACTTAGTTTGATATGTCAAAGAGACACTATCATTTATTTAAAATAAATCAACTAAATTAACACCATTACACTTGATTGACATGATTTCACTTTCTTTTAGAATAATACGTCAGCACACTTAAATTCAACACAACAGACATAAATATTGGCTGTTAAACATATTTAGTCTGTGGCTCTTTAACTTAAAATAGTTTCCAGCTTAGATAGAGAGGGAAAGATTTAGGAGGAGAAATGGAGGAAGAAAAGTTAAGAGTCAGGGAGTTATCTTGATGTGTTTAACCAGAAGCATGGCAGCTCTCCGGCTGAACTCGGCTACACGTTGGTACCCTTGGCAAAGCATTTGACGACTTGTTACCTCGTGAAGATGGTCAGTCTCCCTCGGTCCAGTTTGGTCAGTTCGTTTACCATTCTCAGCGTCTCCAGACGTGCGCCTTGACTCGAACCGAAAGTAACGGCAGCTCCTGGTGCTGTTGTTCAAGATAAGACGTTCCTTAAAGGAATGTCAATAAAAGAGAGCTTTTCAGCTGTTGAAGATGGCTTATAACTTGGCATGTTATAAGTCTTTAACTGAATGACATGGTCATTAGCGTGTTGACCAGACGATCATCAGTTCTTTGGGGAACCTCATAGCTCGAGGTCCTCAGCAAACTCTAAGGAAAACAGGAAGTCAGAGCTCTTTTAAGGCTAACTTGACCTAGAAAGACGTAGCTCTTTCTCATTCGGTCTGTTAGGCCAGGAGCCACTGAGAGGAGGCATAAGTTAGATTAAAAATGTCAGAAAGGATAAGAAAGTTAGTTTAAGACGCCAGTCTCATGATACAGCAGATTTAGAACTTTCTTAACTCATTACCAACATTGTTGTATGAATAAACAAACGTCATCAGAGCATAACATATGGGACCTATTAATGATAATAGCTTGATTATTAAATAGGACAAAAACAAAAGTCTCTGGGTGTCTAGATTGTCCTGAGCTCAAGCTAAAATGAATGAGATAAAGTGTTCCTTTTATCTTCACATGCAAGTTCGAGAGGAGAGGAGAAATCCTCCATGTACAACATTTTGAATTAAGCAGAGTATTTGATTTATCTGACATTAAAATGTACTGATGCTCTTACAAATAAAATTATTCATTTGATAACATTTGAATTAACAAAATTAAAAGAAGTCTCTGGATGACTTAATTGCACCTTTGACACAGCAGTGAAACACAGTTTAACTCTCACAGAATAACACAGCTTAAAAGCACACATCATGAAAATGACAAAAGTTATTCTTTTGATCACATCAGCCTAAAATCAAAGATAGAAATAGTCTCTTTTGGTGACTATATTTATCAGATTACAGCTTAATGAATGATTTTGTAGTAAATGTCTTGCTTTACTGAGAGGTCAGTAAAGGTCATCACTGGACAGTTCAAAAACCTTAATTTGACCCTGGGTAGGTTCACTACAGGGGGGTTCAAAAGAAAAACACACCTTTGTTCCTACAAATATGGGTTTTGGTATTATCCATCCATCCATCCATCCATTTTCGTCCGCTTATCCGGGGTCGGGTCGCGGGGGTAGCAGCCTAAGTAGGGAGGCCCAGACTTCCCTCTCCCCAGCCACTTGGAGCAGCTCCTCTGGGGGAATCCCAAGGCGTTCCCAGGCCAGCCGAGAAACATAGTCCCTCCAGCGTGTCCTGGGTCTTCCTCTGGGTCTCCTCCCGGTGGGACATGCCCGGAACACCTCACCAGGGAGGCGTCCAGGAGGCATCCTAACCAGATGCCCGAGCCACCTCAACTGGCTCCTCTCGATGTGGAGAAGCAGCGGCTCTACTCCGAGTCCCTCCCGGATGACTGAGCTTCTCACCCTATCTCTAAGGGAGAGTCCAGACACCCTGCGGAGAAAACTCATTTCAGCCGCTTGTATAACCTGCCTGAAGACCGCGACCATCATCCCAGTCCCAAAGAGCTCCACAGTGACTGGTCTGAATGACTATAGACCAGTGGCCCTCACCCCGGTAGTCGCTAAATGTTTTGAGAAACTGGTCATGACCCACATCAAGACAACCGTCAACATCAACGAGGACCCTCATCAATACGCATACCGTGAGAACCGATCAACAGAGGACGCCATTTCTTCCGTGGTCCACACTGCTCTCACCCACCTGGATCAGAAGGACTCATACGTGCATCTGCTCTTTGTGGACTTCACATCTGCCTTCAACACCATGACCCCCCAAACTCTGATAGACAAACTATCTACACTTAGGGGTGGGCGATATTACCAAAAAATGATATCACGATATATTTTTTGAAATAACCCGATAACGATATCAGACGATATTTCACAACAGTCACCAGAATACAAAAAAAATATTCATATTTAACAAGCAAAAATATATATACCGCACCAGCCGCCACTGAGGTGTGCGGTAATGACTATTCTAACACTTTAACACATTTTAAAAGAGCATACAGTAAATAAAAATAATAATTTCTTACTTTAAGCGGCAGCTTCTGTCATCAGTTTGCTGTTAGCTCCAGCTGTTAGCTCCAGCTGTTAGCTCCAGTTGTTAGCACCGCTGCGTTACGTCTGAGCTTCGCAGCTTTCTGTAGCACCACGCAGTTTAAACCCTTTACAGAAGGACTGTTAGTATCCTAACTTCATACAGTTGGAGACAGAAAAAGTTTTAATGACTTACCGACGCCGCAGTCTGTGCGCGCCGCGTTCAGCTGTTAGCATTTTAGCCCCCAAACCCGCAGCTCCGGGCAGTCCGGTTTAGCTGCACGCACCTCCTAAAAGGTTGTCGGCTTTATTATTCCAAGTTAGCGCGTTGTCCCCCGATGTCTTCGGCTTCCAGTCCGACATCGAGGCGAGCTCCAGGGACCTCTGATCGCTCAAAGCCGGCTGCCCGGTGAAGCTACGAGGATGCAGCTATGAGGCTAATGCTAGCTCGTTCCTCCTCCTCGGGTTCGGTGTGCGCGCGCATGCGTATTAACAAAATGTAGGGCATCTCCACATGAAGGCAGTCTCCACGGAACACCGGCTGCTGTCTGCTGCTTCACGCGGTCCGCGTTCCTCCACAAAACCACCGTTATCGCAAAGTGACGCAGTCAAATGACGTCATCATAGGATGCCGCGATATAATTTTTTTCACCGGTGTCAAAAAATCCACCGGTATTATCGTAGACGAGACGATATGGCCCACCCCTATCTACACTTGGACTAAGCCCCTCTATTTGTAACTGGGTACTAGACTTCTTAACAGACAGACCACAGTCCGTGAAGATCCACAACTTCTCCTCCTCCACCATAACCCTCAGCACTGGCTCTCCTCAAGGATGTGTGCTGAGCCCCCTTCTGTTCACTCTGCTCACATATGATTGTACAGCCACACTTCCAGGCTGTCATATTGTTAAGTTTGCAGATGATACAGCGGTGGTGGGATGCATCACAAACAATGATGAGTCCAGCTACAGACAGGAGGTGGAACACCTGGAGAGCTGGTGCAAAGAGAATAATCTTCACATGAATGTGAAGAAGACAAAGGAGATGATTGTGGACTTCAGAAGGAACAAACACACCCACGCCCCACTGAAAATAGGTGGGTCTGCAGTGGAAGTGGTCTCCAGCTACAAATACTTGGGTGTACACATGAATGATAACCTCAGCTGGAGCAACAACACCACCAGCCTGATCAAGAAAGGTCATCAGAGACTCTACTTCCTCAGACGGCTGAGACGTGCTGGTCTGAGCAGCCCAGTTCTCACCTCGTTCTACAGGTGTGCAGTGGAGAGCGTCCTGTGCTCCAGCATCAACGTGTGGCATGGAGGCTGCACAGTTGAAGAGAGGAAAGCTCTACAGAGAGTGGTGAAGGCTGCACAGAAGTCTGTTGGAGTCAGTCTCCCCACCATCACAGACATTTACACCTCCAGATGCAGGAAAAGAGCCACCTGCATCATGAAAGACCTCACTCACCCAGCACACTCACTCTTTGCCCCACTCCCCTCAGGACGGAGGTTGAGGAGCATCAAATGTAGAACCACTAGACTGAGGAACAGCTTCTACCCTGAGGCTGTTAGACTCATGAATAAATAAAATAAAAAATAAACACTGCAAAATATCACATTGTGCTGATGCTGATCTGTTTTCTTGTTGCTGTGTTCATCTGTGTTCATCTGTGACCATCTGCTCATACAAACTCATGTTCGTGCTGCTGTTTATTTCCACTATATTAGGCTTAGTGTATTACTAGTTGATGTTTTTCTTAGTTAATTCTAGATGTTATTACTGTTTTTCTCTTGCATTTGTTGTTGGATGTAACTGGGACCCCGTGTACATAATCTCGTTTTCATCACATGTACCACATGCGGTGCAAATGACAATAAAGACTCTCTGACTCTGACTCTGACTCTCTGACTCTGACTCTGACTTGTATCCGAGATCTCGTTCTTTCGGTCACAACCCAAAGCTCATGACCATAGATGAGGGTGGGAACGTAGATCGATCGGTAAATTGAGAGCTTTGCCTTTTGACTCAGCTCTCTCTTCACCACGACAGACCGGTACAGCGCCCGCTTCACTGCGGATGCTGCACCTATCCGCCTATCGATCTCATGCTCCAGTTTTCCCTCATTCGTGAACAAGACCCCGAGATACTTAAACTCCTCCACTTGGGGCAGGACCTCCTCCCCGACCCGGAGAGGGCATGCTACCCTTTTCCGGCTCAAGACCATGGCCTCGGATTTGGAGGAACTGATCCTCATCCCGGCCGCATCACACTCGGCTGCAAACCGCTCCAGCGAAAGCTGTAGATCACGATCTGATGAAGCCAATAGGACCACATCATCTGCAAAAAACAGAGAAGCGATTCTAAGGCCACCAAAACGGATCCTCTCAACACCTTGGCTGCGCCTAGAAATTCTGTCCATAAAAGTTATGAACAGAATCGGTGACAAAGGGCAACCTTGGCGGAGTCCAACTCTCACTGGAAACGAGCCTGACTTACTGCCGGCAATGCGGACCAAGCTCTGACACCGGTCGTACAGGGACCTAACAGCCCATATCAATGGGCCTGGTACCCCATACTCCCGGAGTACCTCCCACAGAACCCCCCGAGGGACGCGGTCGAATGCCTTTTCCAAGTCCACAAAGCACATGTAAACTGGTTGGGCAAACTCCCACGCGCCCTCCAGGACCCTGCTGAGGGTGTAGAGCTGGTCCAGTGTTCCACGACCAGGACGAAAACCACACTGCTCCTCCTGAATCCGAGGTTCGACTATCCGACGGACCCTCCTCTCCAGAACCCCTGAATAGACCTTACCAGGGAGGCTTAAGAGTGTGATCCCCCTATAGTTGGAACACACCCTACGGTCCCCCTTTTTGAATAGGGGAACCACCACCCCAGTCTGCCAATCCAAGGGAACTGCCCCCGATGTCCACGCGATATTGCAGAGTCGCGTAAGCCAACACAACCCCACAACATCCAGAGCCCTAAGGAACTCCGGGCGAATCTCATCCACCCCTGGAGCCCTGCCACCGCGGAGCTTTTTAACCACCTCGGTGACCTCAGCACCAGAGATCGGAGAACCCGACCCAAAGTCCCCAGGCTCCGCTTCCTCAGTGGAAGACGTGCCAGTAGGATTGAGGAGGTCTTCGATGTATTCCGCCCACCGACTCACAACATCCCGAGTTGAGGTCAACAGCACGCCATCCCCACCATAAATGGTGTTAGTCGCGTACCGCTTCCCCCCCTGAGACGCCGGATGGTGGACCAGAATCACCTCGAAGCTGTACGGAAGTCATTCTCCATGGCCTCTCCGAACTCCTCCCACGCCCGAGTTCTTGCCTCAGCAACCACCCGAGCCGCTGGATGTGGATCTTTCACCTTTGATTTATGAACCGTTTGAGGAAGAACTGGTCTGTGCAGCATTTCATTGTAAATGAGAAGTGGTTCTTAATGGAACAGCAATTCAGCATTCAGGGAACATCAAAAACAGTCCAAAAAAAATTATTTTGAAAAGTATAAATGTTGTGGCAGGGGCCGGCACATCCGAAGCTGCAGCTGTCTGTGGAGCCCGACGCAGGGCTCGTAGATGGCAGGGATTTACACCTACACCTGCCTCGTTAATGCAAGGTCACTGTCAAATAAAACTTTCATCTTCAGGGACTTCTTCATGTCCCGTGATCTTGATTTTCTCTGCATGACAGAGACATGGCTGAGAACCGGCGAGACCACCACTCTTATTGAAATGTCTCCACCTGAATGCTGCTACAGTATTTTAATTCCCCGCGCCTGACTGGTCAGAAAGGAGGAGGAATAGCAACTGTTTTTAAAAATGATTTTAAATGCCGGCAGATCTGCCTGCAGTCTTCTTTTACAAGTTTTGAACACTGTTCATTTGAAATTGGCCGCTCTCATGGTGTCGTGTGTGTCGTCATCTATCGGTCACCCAAGCACAATAAGGATTTTATAAATGACTTTTAAGAATTACTGGCCGACATCCTGCCCAAATACAAACCGGATTCCCAAAAAGTTGGGACACTAAACAAATTGTGAATAAAAACTGAATGCAATGATGTGGAGGTGCCAACATCTAATATTTTATTCAGAATAGAACACAAATCACAGATCAAAAGTTTAAACTGAGAGAATGTATCATTTTAAGGGAAAAATATGTTGTTTCAAAATTTCATGGCATCAACAAATCCCAAAAAAGTTGGGACAAGTCCATTTTTACCACTGTGTGGCATCCCCCCTTCTTCTTACAACACTCAACAGACGTCTGGGGACAGAGGAGACCAGTTTCTCAAGTTTAGAAATAGGAATGCTCTCCCATTCATGTCTAATACAGGCCTCTAACTGTTCAATCGTCTTGGGCCTTCTTTGTCACACCTTCCTCTTTATGATGCACCAAATGTTCTCTATAGGTGAAAGATCTGGACTGCAGGCTGGACATTTCAGTACCCGGATCCTTCTCCTACGTAGCCATGATGTTGTGATTGCTGCAGAATGTGGTCTGGCATTATCTTGTTGAAAAATGCAGGGTCTTCCCTGAAAGAGATGACGTCTAGATGGAGCATATGTTGTTCTAGAACCTGAACATAGTTCTCTGCATTAATGGTGCCTTTCCAGACATGCAAGCTGCCCATGCCACAAGCGCTCATGCAACCCCATACCATCAGTGATGCAGGCTTCTGAACAGAGTGTTGATAACAACTTGGGCTATCCTTGTCCTCTCTGGTCCAGATGACATGGCGTCCCAGTGTTCCATAAAGAACTTCAAATCGTGACTCATCTGAACACAGAACAGTCTTCCATTTTGCCACACTCCATTTTAAATGATCCCTGGCCCAGTACAAACGTATGAGCTTGTGGAGCTGTGGTACAGTGGTAATGGCAGTCGACCCCCGATTGGAAGGTTGGTGGTTCGAATCCCGCGTCCGCTCACCATGTGTCGTTGTGTCCTTGGGCAAGACACTTAACCCTGAGTTGCTCCCGGTAGGTCTGGATGACGCCTTGCAAGGCAGGCTACCACTACCGGTGTATGAATGGGTGGATGGTTAGTATTGTAAAGTGCTTTGGGGCTCCTAACAGGGGGCTGGAAAGCGCTATATAAATAAGCTCCATTTACCATTTACCATTTAGAAATGTCTTCCTCTTTGCACTGTAGAGTTTCAGCTGGCAACGGCGGATGGCACGGTGGATTGTGTTCACTGACAATGCTTTCTGGAAGTATTCCTGAGCCCATTCTGTTATTTCCTTGACAGTGGCATTCCTGTTTGAGGTGCAGTGACGTTTAAGGGCCCGGAGATCACGAGCATCCAGTAGAGTTTTACAGCCTTGACCCTTACGCACAGCGATTGTTCCAGATTCTCTGAATCTTTTGATGATGTTATGCAAGGTTGATGATGATAACTTAAAAGTCTTTGCTATTTTACGCTGGGTAACACCATTCTAGTATTGCTGCACTATCTTTCTGCATAACAATGGTGGAATTGGTGATCCTCTTACCATCTTGGCTTCTGAGAGACACTGAAATACATGTGAAAATCTCAGAAAGATCCTATTTTTATCAGCAGATCAAGTGTTCAAATTCCTCGAGTCTCCCCTTAAATTCTGATGTTTTTCTCAAAGTCCCAGTTTTCCCTTATTTCCAGAATCACTGGGAACTCTGCGCACATATTCCATGAACATTTTGAGCAAATTTGAGGATGTTACACCCATCTTGTCCTCCCTCCACTGACTCCCTTTGCACCACATAATTGGTTATAAACTGATATATTTACAACTGGTGTTTTTAGCACCTTGATAACAGTTTATCTGTTTTAACTGTGCTCTAGAACTAAAGATGACTTGACTTGACTTTTAAAAGAGCTTCATAAACTGACTGGACTTATTTCTATATTATTCAAGGAGAACGTCAAATGTCTAAATGAGTGTGTATTAAAATAATTTGAAGATAAGAAATTTTACTGATATGTTTAAACAAAAAAAGAAATTTTTGTTTTTTTCATTTGGAACTGAGCGATAAGTGGTCCGTTGCTGCTCACGGACAATAACATCACAAAAGATGCTGATTATTTTTTGGCAGCTTGTGTGAACATGAAGACATTTAGTTTGTGTGTGGATCTCAACACCAAATGTTTTACTTACACATGCTCTTGGCATGACAGTATGACCTGCTGGGGGTATTTTTCTCCAGCTTTATGAGGACATAAATATTTCAGTGCTTCAGTGTAAGATCTCTGTTACATCATCTCTGTGTAATTGTGTGTGCAGAAACCAGACTCTCTACAGATTTTCTCCTGTAAACCCCAACAGAGAGCTTAAAATCATAAAATACAATCTGCTTGCAGGCAGAGCCTCTGGAGATGGTGCCATGTGTGCATTCTCACAGGCGACAGTCCCAATTCAGTCACAGCCATTACCACATTGTTGACAAATTAGAAAACTACGCATTTCATAATTGGATGCTGTTGGTTAAGTCCGATCGCCTCCCAATTAAAATGGATTTATAAGAATCTTTTCATATAAACACCAAATTTTGTGCCATTTTGTTTCCTTTCTATCAATTTTAGTATCCTGTAGGTGAACATTTGAACTTCATATCAACATTGTGCACGAACAAGGTTTATGTGAACATGTTCTTGAACAAGTCTAATTTTTCTATAATTTTTTCTAAAACATTCAACCAATCAGCAGGTTCAGTTAATTTATTCAAGTGATTTTAGACTGCTGCAGGCCTCGGATAGTTTTGTTTTTTACTTAATGAACCACTTGAACCACTTTGGCTGTGGCTGCCCATCTGGGATGAGTCGACGAGGGACAGGACGGCCTCCAGAAACCATCTTGGCTCCAGTAAACTGGTTGGTCCACTTAAGGTGTTTACTGCTTGGTGGGGAACAGTTTGCTGGAACTCCTCTGACTGATGATGCCCTCCAGATGGAGGGTGAAACGTTTCTATAAAAAAGAAACTGTCCAGATGACCCGACTGAAAATTATTGAATTTGGTACCTGGATTATTGAGCATGAACTTTCTTACTAATGAACAGCACAGCGACAACAAAAAGTTGTTCATTGCATACATTTAATTAAAATTACCCTAATCCAACAATACTGTGTCACTTAAGGCAACATTTTTCAACAAAAAAAGAGTTAATGAAATACATTTACAGTTTATTACTTCATGTTGTACACAGATCCGCAGCAGAACGGAAATCACAGAGGAGGAGCTGCAGGAAAAAGTTTCTCCTGCAGTGTGGGCTGCACATAGTTGCAGCAGGCGCTAACTAATTTAAAATAATTAATTTAAAATAAAAATTCCATGCCGATAGTGCGGCTCATCCATCAGTCAGCCAATTGTGTCATGTCCAATCTTATTGAAAAACCGCAATAGAGTGAGTCCATGAAAAATGAACCGTGAAGTAGCAAAGGATGTGCAGCTAAAGGTGCGGCAGAGCCGCTTGGCCTTGTGGTACGGACACAACAATCTCACTCTCAACGTGGAGAAGACAAAGGAGATTGTCGTGGACTTCAGGAAGAGGGATGCACAACATGCCCCTCTGACCATCAACAGCACCGCAGTGGAGAGAGTGGACAGCACCAAGTTCCTGGGAGTGCACGTCTCAAAGGACCTGTCCTGGAGCAGGAACACTGCAGCACTGGCCAAGAAGGCTCACCAGCGCCTCTACTTTCTCCGCAAGCTGAAAAGGGCTGGAGCTTCAACCCCCATCATGTGCACCTTCTACAGGGGTGCCATAGAAAGTGTCCTGACCAGCTGCATCACTGTGTGGTTTGGTGCATGCACTGCATCATGCCGCAAGAGCCTCCAGCGCATCGTGAAAGCAGCTGAGAAGATCGTCGGCACCTCCTTGCCCTCACTGCAGGACTTACACAGCAAACGCCTCACTCGGAAAGCCCACTGCATGGCAGGTGATCCCACACACCCACTACACAGCCGCTTTAGACTGCTGCCATCAGGGAGGAGACTGAGGAGTCTCCAGGCTCGTACCAGCAGACTGAGAGACAGCTCTGTTCATCAGGCAGTCAGAATGCTAAACACTCTGCCTGCTCTGCCTCCCCTCCCATTTGAACTGCCTTAACACAAAAAACTTTCTCACACATTACCACTCAACACAAAGTTTTTAACACTGGACTCTGTGTCATCAAACGGGTTATTCACTAAACTCTCGGTCATGTGTTCATTCAGTTTGCACTACTTCTCATATTTGCACTAATGTTTGTATTACATTACTGCCTATAGTCATACTACTGTTTACATTCACTGTTTACATTTATTAATACTGTTTACATTTATTACTACTGCTTTACATTTATTACTACTGTTTACATTTACACTACTTTTATCTACACTACTGCAGATACATATACAGCATTCTCTGACTAGCCTTATCTAAGGATGCCAAATGTGCCTTATGTGCCTTACTTCATATGCCACTTTGCCTCTATACCAACATCAACTACCTCATACATATACTGTGTACATTAACTTATATGCTGCTGTGCCACTCTTTGCAAATGTCAACGCTAGAAACTTCAGTTTATTTTATAGATATACGTTTTATACTTTTTATACTACTATGCAAAAACTCAGGACAGTATTACACTTTTATTATTTCATTTTATGCTTATGTTCATTGGGTGTTTGGTGTTTTAGGGGTGTTTGGTGTTTCAGTGTTGGTGTAAATTTTCATACTTTTATACTATTATGAAAAAACTCAGGACAGTGTTACACTTTTTTACTATTTTATGCTTATGTTTATTAAATGTTTTAGTGTTTAGTGTTTAGATGGTTACTGTTGCACCGA
>JBBPBX010095883.1:0-13126 GCA_038048925.1 Garcialebias charrua | reverse complement strand
GGGTGAGGGAGGAGGGGAGGAGATGTCTCCTAGCCTTCGTGTCAAGCACGAACAGGAGAGTGTTATCTTGTTAGAAGCCATAAATCTGAGGTCCAGCCAGCAGCTCCAAGCCGGTCCCAGGACCAGAACCTCCAGAGGCCATCTGCGGCGGGGGGGGGGGAAGGAGGAGGGGAGCCCCATCTGCAGGAACTGCAACAAATCAGTGGGGGAGACCGGCCGTGTGACAGCCCTCTTGCATCTGCGAAACTGCCCTGTGCATGGCTGCTCAGAGAAGGTTTCTGGCTCCCTGACTTTAACACTCACAAATGCAATAAATGAGAATAAAAATGAAAAGAAAAAAATCTGTCCCTGTTGCCTTGTTTGCGTGTATACCGTACCTACCGGATTACAGGTCGCAAGCCACGAAAAAAAAGAGAAAAGAAAACAAAAAATAATAAAAAGAAAAGAAAGTTATCTTAAAAGAATGGGTGCGACCTATACAGTGGAAAATACGGTAATCGACTTTAACCGGGAAGGGGAAGAAAAATGTGACTCTGACAGCGAACACAGTCTCGGCTGCGAACTTAAATCACACGCACGACGACTTGTGAACCCGGAGCGGCAACCCACTCATACGGCAAAACCGTGCATCGGATGAAAGCCCTGTGACTCAACGGCGACAGATGCCCGGAGTTCACGATGAGGCCTCGACTACACAGTTTCCCGGAGTCCAAAGAAAACGTGTCACCCAGCCGACAGGCCGGAGCGCAGAAGTAGGATGTGGGGGAAAGGGCAAACTTAAGGCACCGTAAATTATCCCTACGCGTGTGTGGAACTTCTGTGCTCTTCACCTTACTTACATGTACAAAAACCGCCCAAAAAAAATGCACATTCAAATGAAATACCAACAGTAGTTCACGTTTTTTTTCTTTTTTACTCTTAGCTGCTAACATTATAAACCACTGGCCACCTGGAGACAAACAGCCCTCAGTCAACAAATAATTTAGTGTGTCCAAACGCAGACGTTTTGTGTAAGAGGGGTCCTGCTCACCTCTGTGAATCACCGGCTGTTGACTGCGCGCGTGCTCGTCTCTGTCGGCGGTGGGGGGGGGAACCCTCCAAATCATCTCTCGTTTCAGACGAAACCGCAAACCCCTCACGTCGGTGGTCACCAAATTGTTGCGAATTCAAAAGGTTGAAGGAAGCTCTGAAACGAATGTGCAAATTTTATGTAGGTTTATTGTACATATAAGAATAAACCTTACAGCAGACAACAGACCTGACTCCAGCACAAGTCCACACACACTCTTCAAAGGCAGGGCCACGGTTATAAAAACCCCGGATGTCGTCACCGCCTCCTTGGACCCTGGGACCTCCTTGGACTGCTTCAGGACCGCCCTAGAACCACCTACACTACCACGTGACCCTCCTTTCTGTCAACAATCTATCAGCTTCAATGTAAACATCAAATGTTATGTCTGTGTATGTGCAGGCGTGTAATTGTTCCCTAGTGAAAACAAAGCCCGAGAGAAAAACGTTCTGCCTAGTGTCACATTTCACATTATAAGGCAGAATTAAGTGAATACAAATAATGGAGCATAGTGGGTGTAATGTAATACTGATAGAAATATATTTCAATTTTTTTGGCACAAGGACTGTTTTTTTATGAAGTTAATACCCAAAGTTGAGTAAAAAAAACATTAAAAAGTGATTTTTGCATCTGTGGTCCCCTTTAAACTCTTCTCCTTTTTTCTTCTTTCATTCATTCAACCTTTATTCATACATGTTGGTCTCGTTTATTTACAATATACCTGTTTCGAACATAAACCATAAATGAGGTACACAACGATAAACATTCATATTAAAGCAAGTTACTCCCCCCCCCCCCCTTCTTTCGGCTGCTCCCTTCTTCAGGGGTCGCCACAGTGAACTAATTTGCACAAAGATTTGGCAATCGGTTTTATGACGGATGCCTTTCCTGACGCAACCACAGACCACTGAGCTACCACAGCCCTCTGTGTGGAGCAGAGCTGCCATCTAGGGCACCTGGGGGAGCAGATGGTGGGGGTTAAGGGACTTGCTCAAGGGTCCAGAGTGGGGCAAATGAGGGTGGAGACAGATGTGGGTGGTTCACCTATCCCACCCACATTTTGTTGTTGTCCGTAGTGGGAGTCGAACCATTGATCTTCCGATCACACATCACAGGCCCACCTTCTCTAACCTCTGTGCCACCACTCCCTATAAAAGCATTTAAAATAAATAAAAGTAGTGATATAAAACTAAATTAAAAAACATGTCACATGGGACTTCCGGTTATGGCGTCTCACTGAGCAGCTGCTGTGCTCTGAGCTCCGACCAACAAATCCTACTTTTGGATATCTAAATCATTGCTAAAGTATAATTTATACAAGCTAGAGGTTCAATTTGACACTTCAAGATGCCGGCTAAACAAAAGCTAAAAGTTAAAACGACAACCAAAGAGAGTCCCGAAAGTGACGCCGGCAGCGAAGTAGAAACCGAACACAGTGAGGAGGCTAATGCTAACGCAGGCGCCCAGGCCTCTGTAGGTAACTCGGAAGCTAACTTTATGGATGCAATCCTAGCAGAGGCGGTCCTAGCCCATTTGGCGCCCTGTGCGAGCAACCCCAATGGCGCACCCCCCGCTAGGTTGCCAGTGGGGGTCCTCTCCCAGAAAATTTTGAATAAAATAGATGCCATTTCCTGCATTCTGGTGTATTTTAATGGGTTGTTCAACATCTAGTTTTACCTACATATATAAACTATTCAATAAGTATTTAGAGTTAATGGCAGAACAAGAAGTAGCCTGAGACAAACATGTAGCATTAACACATTATGAACATTATTCAAGAATTGTTTCTATAAGAACATTATCAAATATTTTATATGAACAGTAAGATACTAGCAATAACAGCATTGTGAGAGGTGGACAGTTGAACATGGAGGCCTCCACCTCTGTTTAATGATGGACGGTTTCTTTTCACAAAGATGGCCTCCTTTACTCCTCTCTCAAACCATCGTTCCTCTCTATCAAGGAGGAAAGATGACTGAGTTTGTCACAGCTCCTCAGACTGAAGAAGTCTTTTTGATACAAAGAAGAATCTGTCCAGAGGACTACATTTACTGAGCCTGCATCAGAACAATTATCTGTAAAGATTTAGCACATTTGATATGGAAAACACATTTTGACTTAACCAATTAATATATTTTCAATGGTAAAATATGCAGGCTTATTTCATATTACTTTCATACTATTCCCTTTCATTGCTTTATGTATTTATTATCTTACTTTTAATGATAACAATGTCACTACTGTCGTTTAGAAAGTGTTTATATTGGAACTAATGCTTGTTTGTTCACACAGAGTTAGAACAGCTCACCTGTTCCTTCATACTGACAGGAACAATCCCCTCATCACTCCTTACACTAAATTGCGTTAAAAAGTTGTCATAACTGCACAAATCTTCCCTTTTTACAAAGACTTATGATCAATTCAGGCCAATTTCATTAAAGGGTTATCTAACATTTTAGGGCACTTTTCATATAGAGCAGGTCTTATCCAGACTCATATACTGTAATATTATTTAAATTATTTAACAGTATGTTATGTCACAATGCTACACACCACAAAATTCATTACTTGATAATTAACTTGAACTGTGTTTTGCAGCAAAATTCAACAGCATGTCTTACCTGTTTGATCTCTCATTTACAAACTGCAGCTGTTTGAGTGAAAAATGTGTCAACCCTTACCAAAAAGTAGTATATGCAAGTATACTTAAAGTACACTAATTTTAAACTAAAAACATAAGAGTATACTTTCAGTTTACTTTTTAGGTACTTATCAAAAGTATACTTAGCCAAGTTTATTTTACACAATACTTGACTTATACTAAAAATAAACTAAAAGTCTAAGTATACTTAATCTATACTTCTGTTTAAACTTTTGGCCAAGATATTTTACACAAAGTATTTTCACACTGGTTTATTTTTAGTACTTCTGTTTTAAACGTTTTGTCAGTTTTTTGAAACAGCTCGAGCTGTTTTTTTATATTGTTGTATATATATATATATATATATATATATATATATATTATATATATTATTATTATNAGTATATTGCAAGTATACTTAAAGTACACTAATTTTAAACTAAAAAAATAAGAGTATACTTTCAGTTTACTTTTTAGGTACTTATCAAAAGTATACTTAGCCAAGTTTATTTTACACAATACTTGACTTATACTAAAAATAAACTAAAAGTCTAAGTATACTTAATCTATACTTCTGTTTAAACTTTTGGCCAAGATATTTTACACAAAGTATTTTCACACTGGTTTATTTTTAGTACTTCTGTTTTAAACGTTTTGTCAGTTTTTTGAAACAGCTCGAGCTGTTTTTTTATATTGTTGTATATATATATATATATATATATATATATATATATTATATATATATATATTATATATATATATATATATATATATATATATATATATAGTATATTGTTATTATTATTATTGAGCATGCATCAGGGTATTATTATTATCATCATTATTATTATCATTATTCAATTTTATTCTGCGTTACTCCCGGCGTGAAACGTGAAGTTGTTTGCTTTCTGCCATTTTTCTGTTTGTGGTCTTCATGCGTTATGATTGGATTGGGGGTAGAACGTGATCATCAATCAATCAATCAATCAATCTTTATTTATAGAGCCCTTTTCAGCAGCCAGAAGGTGCACAAAGTGCTGAACAATACAGAAATAAAACAATAAAAAATAACAATAAAAAACAGCCAGTTAAAAATTAAAAACAATTAAGACCTAACAACAATTAAGACCTAACAAGAATGTCAAAGAACTACTGTACTAGGTATTAAAAGCCTGCCTGAATAAAAAGGTTTTAAGATTAGATTTAAAAGACTCCATATGAGTGATGGAGCGCAAGTCCAGAGGTAGCTTATTCCAGAGACTGGGTGCAACGACAGAAAAGGCCCGGTCACCCCAACGTTTGTAGTTGGACTTTGGGATGGACAGGAGAAATGTATTAGATGATCTCAGTGTTCTCCTATATTCACGGACAGTTACGAGATCAGTCAAATATAGTGGGGCAAGACCATTGAGTGCTTTAAAAGTGAATAATAAAATTTTGAATTTAATTCTAAAATCAATTGGAAGCCAATGGAGAGAAAATAAAACAGGGGTAATGTGTTCACGTCTGGAAGTGTTAGTTAAAAGTCTAGCTGCAGCATTTTGGACCAATTGAAGGCGTCTAATGGAGGATCATGTACGTCCCAACCAATCAACGGCACTCTTGCTTGTCAGGTTGCATGTGAACTTTGTCCTAACCAATCAACGCCACTCTTGTTTATCGGGGGAAGTAGCATGTGATCATATCCAACCAATCAACGCCTCTTGCTTCGCGCGCTTCGTTCAAATGTAGCTATTTCCTTTTCATCTGTTGGACAAGAAGCTGTTGTCTCGGACTCAGCGCTCGTAAAACTTGCTTTTTATTAGACGTCGACTGGTCTGACTCTGGACGACGACTGGACATTCAGTTGGAAGTTGAAGGTAATCGGTTCTGTTTTGTTTATTTGCTAGCTGTTTTAGCTCTGTTCACTAGAATGAACAAAACCTGCTGTTGCTAAAAGCTAAGCTAACAACGAGCTAAAACGGGTGTGTGTGCTGCTGAGGCAGATAATTTGAGGCAAGTAAAACACTGCAGGTTAGGTTATTCTAGCGTTTAAATAAGCCATATATGCTACGAGTTATTTTATTTTTTTGGCTTAGTTCCTGGATGGTTTTTCAAAGAGACAAGGCCCCGCATCCTCACGCTGTTTGCGTCGCATGTCCGTTAACACACATGCGCTCACTAGCCAGCAGAACAATAACCGTAGCCAGGCTGAAATACTAATTTACTTTAAATACGTATTTCGGCAACATTACTGTTTTTGTAGCTGCTTAAACAAGAGGCTGAAGGAAGACTGTGTGAATGAGATATATCTCATTCACACAGTCTTGAGAGGTCTTGAGAGTCAATTACTTTCTGAGAGTTTCATTAAAGATTTACTGGTACATGAGATATTTTACTAACAGACACACAGGCAGGCTAATATGAGTGCCAGACTTTGGTGGTGGTGGTGCTAAACAGTTCATAGTAACACAGCAGAGGTGTTTGTCCCTTGTTGATGTGAATCTTTAGGTTTGAATCCTCTTTATTTGTCTCTAAGTTGATGGAAGCATCAAAGTGATGCATGTAGAACAGAAACTAAAGATTTCTCACATGTTCTCAGTCTCCAAGAGCAGCTGCCCAACCTGAACATGTGCAGCTGCTCCTGTCCCAGTCCTTTGTTGCAAGTCTCAAGAGTTCAAGAGTTTGATTCTCATCATTCCACAACATGGCATGAGGAGGAACCAAACAGTTCCTGAGCTCCACTTATGTCAGCATTTAACAAGTAAAGAAGAAAATACAACTTTATAACTTGATGTTGATTTATTTTCTCACACTTCACCTGCTTCTCTTTACTGCTGCCAGAAAGGAGAATGATGAAGTGATGTTGTTTAGAAGAAAATGTCTCGCTCACTTTTCTTCATGTTACTGCCACAAGTGACAGCAGCTCTCTGCTGTACTGCATCACTTGATTGATGTGACAGGAGGAAAGGAGAGGTGTTTGTGAACTCTTCAGAGTGAGCTCTCGTCCATCTTCTCTTCTCCTCCATCCTGTTGGAAGCTACAGACTATTGACTTCAGCTCACTCACATGTTCTCTTTGATTCAGAAGGTTGTCAGAGATCAGCTGTGCCTCTCTGCTCTCAGCTCTTCAATCCAACCCCTCCCATCTGACACAACTGGATCGGACTCAGAACCTAGCATTGAGAGGTAATTTCTAATGCCTCTTTTCCACCGCTCGGCTCGGCTCGGGTTGGATCGGCTCAGATCGGCTCAGTTCGGGTCGGGTCACATCTATGTTCTGTTTCCACAGCTTTTTTGTACCCCTTCTGTGGGCGGGGTCCAGAATCCTACTCGTCTTACCACATGGTGGCAGTAGTGTTCCCTCAAGCTATTTACTACAGTACTAGCCACCACTAGAAGAAGAACACAATAAAGGCTTTGACAGAATGTTGTGAAAGAGATGTCATGCTATAATGAGTACCTCACAGTGCTTATTCTCCCTATCAAAGAGAGTGGGAGGGATTCCCATTTTTGAAAGTCTTTTTTAATATCCACCAAAAGTGAAAGAAAATTTTTAGAGTACAGAGACTTAAAAGATCTGGTTATGTTGACCCCAAGATATCGAAAACCTGAAGGGCATAGCTTAAAAGGGACATCCGATTGGGAGAGTTGTAGGGCCAAGTGGTTAACAGGATAGCATTCACTCTTGATGACATTAACTTTATACCCTGAGAAATGGGCGAATCTGTGAAAAAATTTCACAATTGCGGGACAAGTTCTTATTGGATCAGTAACATATAGAAGCAAATCGTCTGCATATAATGACAATCTTATTTCTGTATGGCTCCTGATGATTCCATTAACACTTGGAGAGGATCTCAAAAAAATACTCAAAGGCTCTATTGCAAGTGCAAACAAAAGGGGCGATAGGGGGCAACCTTGTCTGCATCCTCTATTTAAAAGAAAATATCCGGATCTGTTATTATTGGTAATAATACTGGCACAGGGCAAAGTGTAAAGAAGGCGTATCCACGATATAAAGTTTTTACCAAATCCAAATTTTTCCAAAACGACAAACAAATAACTCCATTCAACCCGATCGAATGCCTTCTCAGCGTCAATTGTTATGACAACCTCAGGCGCTAGTGAAGTCCCCCTCGAATAAATAACATTCAACAATGTACGAACATTGTAATAAAGTTGACGTCCCTTTATGAAGCCAGTTTGCTCCCTGGAGATAATTGTTGGGAGAACTCTTTCAAGTCTTTGAGCCAGGGCCTTTGCAAGAATCTTTGTGTCAACATTCATTAAAGATATTGGCCGGTAGGAGGTACAGAGATCAGGATCCTTGTCTTTCTTTAAGAGAACGCTGATAGAAGCTTGCCTTAGTGAAGGGGGAAGTGAACCGAGTAACAGAGACTCAACATAGACAGAATAAAGCAATGGAATAAGTTTAGCTTGAAATACTTTAAAAAACTCAGATGGGAATCCATCAGGTCCCGGAGCTTTATTATTTTGCATATTTTGTAAAGAGGTATTTAACTCCTGGATAGTCAGACCAGATTCTAGATGATCAATCAATTCTGGGTGTAAAGAAGGAAACTGAAGCTCATCCAGGAACTTATGCATATCAGTCAGATCTGTTGGAAGTTCAGATTTATACAGGGACTCATAAAATGATGAAAAAACCAAATTAATAGTTTGCATGTCCTCCTGCTGGACCCCCGAGCCGTCTGTAATACGACATATTGAACGTGAAGCTGCTTGGCGGCGCAATTGATGAGCTAATAATCTGCTTGGCTTGTCTCCATGTTCATAATACCTAGCACGAGAATGAAGCATAAGGCGCTCCGCCTCATTAGTTGTAATAAGATCCAGCTCAGTTTGTAGGACCAAACGACGCTTTGAAAGATTATCAGATGGAGTAGCTGCAAGCTGTTGATCAACCAATTCCAACTCAGATACAAGCTTCTGAATCTTTGACATCTTCAATTTCCTCACATGCGCAGAATATGAAATTATCTGACCACGTAAATATGCCTTCAAAGAATCCCACAGGAGCGCCCTAGAAATTGGTTCAGAATCAGAATCATTAAGTGCAATAAAATCCTCTATTGCGTCCGTAATAAATTTGTGAAATTTATCATCTAATAATAATGAGGTGTTAAATCGCCATTGAGAGGGATATCGAGGCCCAGGTGCAATCTGAAGATCAAAAGAGACAGGAGCATGATCCGAAATAATGATTGGGTGATATGTAGCATTTGATACTTTAGGCATAAGTTTAGCATCTATAAAAAAATAATCTATACGTGAAAAAGTCTGATGAACAGGTGAATAAAAAGAATATTGCTTATTGTTCGGATTATGAGATCTCCAGGGGTCAACACAACCATTATTTAACATGAAACTATTTAGGGTTCTAGCCATTGATGATTGGGTTAGAACAGGTTTAGAACGGTCTAACAGAGGATCTATAGTACAGTTCATATCCCCACCAAAAATCAAAACAGAGTCATTCAAAGATGGCAAAATTTCAAACAGCTTATTCATAAAACCAGGATTGTCAAAATTGGGAGCATATACATTAACTAGCAAGGTGGATACATGGAATAAAGTACCTAATACTATCAGATATCTGCCATCTTTGTCTGAAATGACTTTAGACATTTTGAATGGTACAGATTTACCTATTAAAATAGCAACCCCTCTAGCCTTTGAATTAAAACTGGAGTGGAGTACCTCTGCAACCCATGAACATTTAAGTCTAGACTGGTCTTTAATTCTCATATGGGTCTCCTGTAGAAAAACAATGTCAGGTTTCAAACGTTTTAAATGAGAAAACACCTTACTTCGCTTGACAGCGCACCCTAAACCTCTAATATTCCAGCTAATAAATCTTACATTTGAGTAAGTGAAAGTGATTTTAAAATTGGCGCCGTGTTTCGTCAAGGGACATCCGGGTACATACGCATGCGACATCGTGACGTAGGGACCAGCACGGCTGTCTGCCGCTGCTATTAGCATGCAGTGTAATTGTCTTCAAGATCGCCTATTTCTTTTGTATAACTTGAAAAATGCTGGTACGTTGTGTCACATTTGGGTGTTCTAACATCACCAGCTCTGTAGACGACTACGATCTTGTTCCAGCCCATCACCCTCGGAACTTTGCTCATCTGAAATGTCGGCTTTTCCCTCGCTGTTCTAACATCACCAGCTCTGTAGACGACTACGATCTTGTTCCAGCCCATCACCCTCGGAACTTTGCTCATCTGAAATGTCGGCTTTTCCCTCGCACCACCTCGTTCACTGAACGGTAAGAGTCAAATAAATAAGGGTGCAGACCTAAATTAGAACCAGCTGTTTCTTGTTCATCACTCGAACTTACATTTGGCTTCTCAAACTGAAGACAAATCGCTCAAATCTTCACTTAAATTGCTTAATTCTTCAGTTTGTATATTCTCTGCCATAGTTATTTACAAGGTGCGTTCTGGCGATTGCATCATAAAAGGCTTCGGCGTTTGACCCCTCCTTTCTCCACCCGAAAACTTCGACACTCTGAAGAGAACTATTTTATTAAAAAATACTTTTATATATTAATTATTCGAATCATCTGTGTACAAAAAAATCAAAGCAGAGTAGCTACGCTGCCACTTTATGCATAGTTCCAAAATCATGTCACACACACTTTAACTTTATTATGTTTGAGTGGCACTAGATGCATTTTTACTCTTTTTAAATCTGTCTTTACTGTAAAGCACTTTGGTCAGCTTTTATTGTTTTTATGTGCTATAAATAAACGGACATTGACATGAAATATTTGGCAATTTGTTTTTTAACAGAGGCCCTTCCTGACGCAACCTGGGCTCAAACCGTCAACCTCAGGATTACAAGGCTGCAGCACAGACCACCAAGCTACTGCAGCCCATGTGAAACAAAAAGTATTTGGTATCTTTTGTATCCTGCAGACCCAAATATCACTAGAGGGTTTATTTGTCCTCTTGGGATGCTTCAGGAGGAGCAGGAGAACATTGCTGAAGAGGAGGTCTGGGTTTCCTTCCTGGATGGTCTGTGGTAGAAGTGGTCTTCAGTATAAGTACTTGAGCGTGCACTGGAGTAATAACCTCAGCTCATCAGACTCTACTTCCTCAGGCGGCTGAGGCGAGCTGGTCAGGGAAGCTATGTCTTCACCTCCTTCTACAGATGTGCAGTGAAGATCATCCTGTGTTCCAGCATCAACGTGTGACATGGAGGCTGCACAGCTGCAGAAAGAAAAGCTTTGCAGAGAGTGGTGAAGGCTGCACAGAAGTCTGTTGGAGTGAGTCTCCCCACCATCACACACATCTACACCTCCAGATGCAGGAAGAGAGCCACCTGCATCATGAAGGACCCCACTCACCCAGCACACACACTTTTTGCCCCACTCCCCTCAGGCAGGAGGTTGAGGAGCATTAAGTGTAGAACCACTAGACTGAGGAACAGCTTCTACCCTGAGGCTGTTAGACTCATGAATCTCAACCACTGTGAAAAAAAAAAATCATTGTAATGCCACTTAAATTGGTGATTTGTTACTTTATCTGTGCTGCTGATTTCTTACCCATAAGCTGCTGTATTCATACCATCTGCTCACAACAGGCTCAAGTTCAGGCTGCTGTTTAACACACCTTATTATATTATCATTGTTTA
The DNA here is from genome assembly GCA_038048925.1 of Garcialebias charrua. Taxonomy (NCBI): domain Eukaryota; kingdom Metazoa; phylum Chordata; class Actinopteri; order Cyprinodontiformes; family Rivulidae; genus Garcialebias; species Garcialebias charrua. The sequence goes on along the minus strand of JBBPBX010095883.1, from coordinate 1,770 downwards.
GTTTATATATCTTAGATCCTTAAATACCGTTGATTTTTATACTTTATATTTTCTCTATTTTTGGGTGTAACTGGGACCTTGAGTACACAATTTCCTTCCACCTCATGTACCAAGTGTGATGCGAATGACAATAACGAACCTTGAAAACGGATAGGTACAAATAGATTCACATGTGTAGTGATCATTACGCATAAGAGGGAAGCAGATTTTAAACCGTTTTATTATTTTATGAAGCTGATAAATCCTTTTAATGTAATTATTCCTCTCTTATGCAGTTTTAATCCCATTATTCCAATAATTTCACTACAGTGAATTCTTTAATAACTGTCCATGTTTATGTGAAACTTCATGGAACTTTTCAAGGTTAAATTTCATACAAACTTTGATTGTTATCAGGTTAGCAGCTGCTCTGAATCTTGTATAATATTCATATCTGCCATAAAAAGCCATAATCAGCATGTATCACTGCATGTGGGTGTAAGCAAAGGCTTTTGTTTGTTAACACACAAACAGTTCAACACACACACCTGACCTTCCACATCTTAAGAGTTATTTATATTGATGTAATGATGGTGATTTACAAAGTGTGGGGGCAGAAGGTACATTTGTTTTTGCAATAAGACGACAGACTCAAAAGAAAGTGGTGAGACAAATGAGGACAGCACGTTCATCTTCTTTAGTTTACTGAACATGTTATATCAAACCAGCAGAGGCGCCATCTTTGACGGCCACCTAGGAGTAGATTATTACATAATAATGTGTCTTTCTGATCCAATTTATACAGAAATACAAACGCTAAAGCCTAAAAATGTTTAGGTTCGCCCATACAAGGTAAATACAGCTCATTCTCGACTATAATGAGCTCTGATGGGTTTGTTGATGCAAGAAAACAGTGAAGCAACTGAGATGAGATCTAAATAAATGGTTGAAAAGAGTTAAATTGAGTTAAAAAATATCCATGAAAGCAGGCACGTGCATGGGGGGGCTAGGGGGGCTTGAGCACCTGTCCAATTTGCTCCTTGCCCTAAAGTGCACTTTTGGTCAATTTTTTTATTAATTTTTTATTTATTATTTTTTCCTAAGCCCTCCTCTGACACATAATAACATGTACTAAAATTACTATTATTTTTTTGTTGGGTTTTTGTATTTTGCAAGAAAAACAACATCCTTCTGCCCGTGACTCAGGACGCAATTGCCTGTCGCACAGTGAGATAAGGCGGCTAACTGCGGAGCTCAACGTAGCGAACGTTCCAGATTACAGAACAGTTTTTGGTGAATTAAAAAAAAAGTGTTGGTGAATAAAGTGGAGTAGACTTGCTACTTGTCAGATAACGGAAAACATTGAACGTTGTATCGTTTCTGCTTCAGCACGAAGTAGCGGTTTAAGCCGAGAGGTAATGTAATACAAGACACTGACAGGCCTTTGCGTCTGCCTTTCTCTGAAGAACTACTGAGTGGGAGGAGACAGCCAGGTAGGAAAAACTGTTCTTATCTAGCGATTCAGTATTTTTATCATACAGACAGTAGGCTGCTGTTGTTGTGCTATTGGCTAGCTGCTAGCTAACGACTTTGCTAGCAAAGCAAGATAACTAAAAAGCTTCCCTGTATTGTTAATGGTAGCAGTCATTCTTCAGTATTGCTTATACAATAGGGAGCACATCACCCGTCCAAAACCTATCATCTCTCCATAATGGATATACGTATGTCCGATCTTCTAACTTCCTTTACTGCATAATGTCATTGCATTTAGTCTAGCGTTAGGTAAATGTA
>JBBPBX010095882.1:0-13126 GCA_038048925.1 Garcialebias charrua | reverse complement strand
CCTGGGCTGCCACCTTACCGTGGTGGAGGGGTTTGAGTGTCCCAATGATCCTAGGAGCTATGCTGTCAGGGGCTTCATGCCCCTAGTAGGGTCACCCAAGGCAGACAGGTCCTAGGGGAGGGACCAGACAAAGTGCAGCCCAAAGACCCCTTATGATGAACAAAATAAATGGAGTCAATGTTCCCTCGCCCGGACGTGGGTCACCGGGGCCCTACTCTGGAGCCGGGCCTGGAGGTGGTGCATGCTGGCGAGCGCCTGGTGGCCGGGCTTTTACCCATGGAGCCCGGCCGGGCACAGGCCGAAGAGGAGATGTGGGTCCCCCCTTCCCATGGGCTCACCACCTGTGGGAGGGGTCAAAGGGGTCGGGTGCAATGTGGGATGGGTGGTGGCCGAGAGCGGGGATACTGGCGGTCTGATCCTCGGCTACGGAAGCTGGCTATCACTGCACTAAAACCATAGATATACGGTAAAATCTGATGTAGTATATCTCCGTATCCTTTACATATACTTATACTTATATTTCCGGATATTCCTGGAAATGGCCCGCAATGATCCTTAAAAAATCCCAAGATCCCAAAATCCGGATACTTATCTTTGGCAGGCCCTTGACAAATAAATGCCACATTTATTTTGGATCTGCCGAAGATAAGTATCCAGATTTTGGGATTTTTTAAGGATCATTGCGGGCCATTTCCGGGAATATCCGAACACAGATCCTTCCGTATATCTATGGTTTTAGTGCAGTGTATTGGCATGTGGAACGTCACCTCTCTGGTGCGACAGGAGCCTGAGCTGGTGTGTGAGGTTGAGAGGTTCCGGCTAGAAATAGTCAGAATCACCTCAACGCATGGCTCTGGCAATGGAACCAGTTTCCTTGAGAGGGGTTGGACACTCTTCCATTTTGGAGTTGCCCCTGGTGAGAGGCACTGAGCAAGAGTGGGCATACTTGTTGCACCCCATCTTGGTACCTGTACGTTGGGGTTCACCCCGGTGAACGAGAGGGTAGCCTCCCTCCGCCTACGTGTGGGGGGACAGGTCCTGACTGTTGTTTGTGCCTGTGAGTTGTGAGTTAGCTCAGATGGTGGGGGAGGATGCCGGTCAGACCTGGCAGACCCAAACGTATTGTGAGGGTCTGCTGGGAACGTCTGGCAGAGTCTCCTGTAAAACGGAGCTTTAACTCCCACCTCCGGGAGAGCTTTGGAAATGTTCTGAGGGAGGCGGGGGACATTGAGTCCGAGTGGGCTATGTTCTGCGCCTCTATTGTCGAGGCGGCTTATCGGATCTGTGGCCGCAAGGTTGTTGGTGCCTGTCGTGATGGCAACCCACTAACCCGGTGGTGGACACCGGAGGTGAAGGATGTTGTCAGGCTGAAGAAGGAGTCCTATTGGGCCTTTTTGGCCTGTGGGACCCCGGAAGCAGCTGATGTGTACCGGCAGTCCAAACGGCATGCAGCTCAGGTGGTTGCTGTGGCACAAACTCTGGCGTGGGAGGAGTTCGGAGAGGCCATGGAGAATGACTTCCGTATGGCTTCGAGGCAATTCTGGTCCACCATCCGGTGTCTCGGGGGGGGAAAGCGGTACGCCACCAACACTATTTATAGTAGGGGTGGCGTGCTGCTGACTTCAACTCGGGATGTTGTGAGTCAATGGGCAGAAGACTTTGAAGATCTCCTCAATTCCACTGGCACGTCTTCCACTGAGGAAGCTGAGCGTGTGGAATTTGGGTCAGGCTCTCCAGTCTCTGGTGTTGAGGTCACCGAGGTGGTTAAAAAGCTCCTTGGTGGCAAGGCTCCAGGGGTAGATGAGATTCGCCAAGAGTTCCTTAGGGCTCTGGATGTTGTGGGGTTGTGTTGGCTTACGCGACTCTGCAATATTGCTTGTACATCGGGGGCAGTTCCCCTGGATTGGCAGACTGGGGTGGTGGTTCCCCTATTCAAAAAGGGGGACTGTAGGTGTGTTCCACCTATAGGGGGATCACACTCTTAAGCCTCCTTGGTAAGGTCTATTCAGGGGTTCTGGAGAGGAGGGTCCGTCGGATAGTCGGACCTCGGATTCAGGAGGAGCAGTGTGGTTTTCGTCCTGGTCGTGGAACATTGGACCAGCTCTACAGCCTCAGCAGGGTCCTAGAGGGTATGGGAGTTTGCCCAACCAATTTACATGTGCTTTGTGGACTTGGAGAAGGCATTCGACTGCGCCCCTCGAAGGGCCCTGTGGGGGGTATTCCGGGAGTATGGGGTACCAGGCCCTTTGATATGGGCCGTTAGGTCCCTGTACGACTGGCGTCAGAGCTCTGTCCATATTGCCGGCAGTAAGTCAGGCTTGTTTCCGGTGAGAGTTGGACTCCGCCAAGGTTGCCCTTTGTCACCGGTTCTGTTCATAACTTTTATGGACAGAATTTCTAGGCACAGCCAAGGTGTTGAGGGGATCTGTTTTGGTGGCCTTAGGATTTCTTCTCTGTTTTTTGCAGATGATGTGGTCCTATTGGCTTCATCAGGTCGTGATCTACAGCTTTCACTGGAGCGGTTTGCAGCTGAGTGTGACGTGGCCGGGATGAGGATCAGTTCCTCCAAATCCGAGGCCATGGTCTTGAGCTGGAAAATGGTAGAGTGCCCTTTCCGGGTCGGGGAGGAGGTCCTGCCCCAAGTGGAGGAGTTTAAGTATCTTTGGGTCTTGTTCACGAATGAGGGAAAACTGGAGCGTGAGATTGATAGGCGGATAGGTGCAGCATCGGCAGTGAAACGGGCGCTGTACCAGTCTGTCATGGTGAAGAGAGAGCTAAGTCAAAAGGCAAAGTTCTCAATTTACCGATCGATCTACGCTCCCACCCTCATCTATGGTCATGAGCTTTGGGTTGTGACCGAAAGAACAAGATCTCAGATACAAGCGGCTGAAATGAGTTTTCTCCGCAGGGTGTCTGGGTTCTCCCTTAGAGATAGGGTGAGAAGCTCTGTCATCCGGGAGGGACTCAGAGTAGAGCCGCTGCTTCTCCACATCGAGAGGAGCCAGTTGAGGTGGCTCGGGCATCTGATTAGGATGCCTCCTGGATGCCTACCTGGCAGTGTTGCCAGATCTCGCGACAGAAACAAGCGGCCAGTCCCATGAAAACCGGTCAGCCCAAACAACAAAACAAGCCCAAACAAGCAACTCACTCTTTGAAAACAAGCCCAACTGGCAACCCACCCCATTGTGTAAAACAAAGGCGTTTTTTACACAGTATAAACATACATTTATTATGGCATTACATATAACCAGCAAAATTATGCTAAAACACTTTGAAGAACATATCCAGTCTAAAAAATAAAAATACATTTTGCATTTTTATACAGCTGGTTTCTTGTCATGCGCACAAATTACTTAATCCAATGAGTTCTCCAAGATGGTCCACAGCACTGATTGATGTGTGACAGGCTACATATGTGGCTATTTTTAGCTCATTTCTTTGTTTTGTCTCATTCTTTTTTGGGACAGTGAAACCCAGGTTTGTTAGCCTCATGGAAGAGAAGGGTGCACAGTTTTTTTTGTGCTTCTCTGTACTGGCATGTTGAATTAAATCAGCCTAGTGAGCATGTATTTCACACTTGCAAAACCTGCAAAGTGCCTTTTTTTTCGCCTTTTATGGATGGCCTCCCTTCTCACCTTACAGCCATCCTCTCACACAATATGATTTTTTTTAATAGAGAGAAAGGAAAGATAGAAAGTAAGACGACAAAACACAACAATTATCCACAAAAAGAGCACAAGGCAAACACACCCAACCTCCGTCTGCAATCCTGCAAAGTACATGACAGAACACAGCAACGAAACACACATGCATAAAGACTAATAATATTCATGACCTTGCAGTAGATTTCCATAAATAAACATACCCATACCTACAAATATATGTACATATACAGTATATATAATATATATACTGTACTGGCATGTTGAATTAAATCAGCCTAGTGAGCACGTATTTCACACTTGCAAAACCTGCAAAGTGCCTTTGACGCATCTCCCATTTGAGGTTGGATCCATTCTTTAAGTGTGCGCTCTTTCTCCCATTCTTTATTATATTTTTTCCCATATTTCCCCCACTTACTTGAGCTCATATTAGCGTGGTCTTGTCACTCTAGACAAAGAATAAAAAACAAAGAATAAAACTTAAAATAACTTCAGGAGTACATTTTACATGTGTAACCCTTAATTAGTCAAGTCTTTTATTTTGGCGGGCCCACTTCCTGTGTTGCCCCAAACTCTGCCAACTTATTTAAAGCCCCGCCTCCTCCAGTGCACTGTTGAACTGCATCACCTGTTCACTGTGATTGTGGCTGGCTGTTTGGAGTCTTCATGGCAAAGTCATACAAATCTTTGCATCCACTGATTTGATTAATTGGTGAGTTTGTCATCTGAAAGCACTATTGTTTTAGCATGAAATGTCTGCTTGATTGCTTATTGGAGCATTGTTTTATTAGAATTGTTGGTGTTTGTTACCTGGATCATCACCAGGATTACAACAGCTGATTATGGTTTAGTATGCTCCACTCTCTTCCAGAAGGTAATCAATTTCTGATTTTGTGTGAGCTCTGACACTTTAGTATGGACATGATCAAAATGGAATGTACATTTAAGTTGATACTGCGCAGTATATTTATTGACAAATTATTTGTTTTCTTGATTGATTATTTTGAAAGTGCACTTTGATTCAACTTTTCAATTTCAACCTTAACTTGATTAGTTGAAGTAGGAACTTTGATTCAACTTTTCAATTTCAACCTTAACTTGATTAGTTGAAGTAGGAACTTTGATTCAACTTTTCAATTGTAACCTTAACTTGATTAGTTGAAAAATGATTGATGTTCTTTTGTTTTTACTTTATTTAAATTATGGTTAACTTTACCTGATTGAAATGTTTGGAATGGTTGATTAGTTTAATCATTAGGAATTTAATAATTGCATTTGCATTTAATATTTAATTTTTTATATGCTTTGTACCTGATTGGTTTTGATAAAATACTTAATGGGTTTTCTGGCCTTTCAGGTCGGGTTTTTTTTCTCCATTGTTTTCTCTTCCTTGATGGATCAGATCCTCTTTGGATCTAAGGATGGCGAGCTAGGAAAAGGACCAGAACTTTATGATCTTGGAATTTGATTAATTCAGAGGACATTTGTGTCTCATTGTGTATTTGTAATTGTCTGTTTATTTTCTCTTTTAAATCACTAATATATACACCTAAACTAAAACCATTGTCTCCTGTCCTCATTCACACCTCAGGCTCCTTAAAAGAACCATCTTCTGATGCTGCTCTTGTAGCTGCAGTTAGTTGCATAGCCCATAAATGTTACATAAATTTGGCGAGCTAGCCAGGAGCCTGAAGTTGTGAATGTTTTTTGAATACATTTTGTTTGCATTGAAATATGGATTTCTTTGACCAAATTGGTATCAATGTTGCTAATTCTGTCATCATTAGTGGTGTAACGAACACTCAAGCAGATGATGAGATCATATATTATTTGCGCAGCTATGGTGAAGTTAAGGTTTTTACTGTTACTGCAAGTGAGAGTCCATTTTATAAAAACCTGGCCGTTGAATTCATTAATTCTGCAGATTTGGAAAAGCTAAAATCGCTTTTACCATATGTTTACCAATCTAAGATTGCAGAAGGTGTTATATTTGTTATTAAATTACTTTCAAGAGAGTGCCATGCCACAACCACAGGGAACAAGACCCCATTCCCTGATTACCTTTATGAACTGAAACGCATTTCCCAGCAGAGTGGACAATCATTTGATGATGTTTTGAGAGGAGTTTTTGAACAAATAAGTGCTCATCTAGGAATAGCAGCTACCGGAGGGGAGCCTGACAATGATGAGGACACAGTTGAAATACTGATGACTAACAGAGAATCCAGTCAGACTCGGCTGTTTACTCTTCCCTCAAACCCCTCGGTTCACTCCACCACCAACCAGCAAGGATCACAAACTCAACCAAATCCAGCTCCACATGTGAGACCAAGAATTTCCCTCTCGGAGAATGATCTAAACCCTCCTGGGGTCCAAAGGGTTGTAGTTGAACACCTTGTGCACAGAGATGATGTAAATTTTCAACCTCTGCCTTCATTTAGACTACGTACCTTCTCAGGGAGGCTTCCAAAACCTCAGCATGAGGCAGATTATGAATCTTGGAAGTCTCAAATAGAACTTTTAAATGCAGATCCAAGTCTTGCCCCTTTGCATGTTACAAGGCGTATATTGGAAAGTTTACTCCCTCCAGCTTCTGACCTAGTGAGGGGATTGGGACCCAATGCCCTGCCTGCAGCGTTTTTGCAAGTGTTGGATTATATGCTACTGTTGAGGACGGAGAAGAGTTGTTTGCAAAATTTTTAAACACTCTTCAGGATCATGGGGAACGACCATCTTCTTATCTGCAGAGACTCCAGTTGGCTCTCAGTACAGTGGTGAAGCGTGGGGGGATTCCAGCAACTGAAATGGACAAATATTTGTTAAAGCAATTCTGTAGAGGTTGTTGGGATAACAGCATGATTAACAAACTGCAACTAGAAAAGAAAAAAGACCAACCACCTCCTTTTTCAGAGTTTTTATTAACACTTAGAACAGAGGAAGACAGACAGTTGGCAAAAGAGATGTTAATGAAAAAACATATTCCACCAGTCAAGCATTGTTTTAATGTGCAAGCTCATACCACCAGTGCATGCTCATGTGGCTATCTGTCAGACTCAGGTGCTATTGAGGATTTGAGGAAGCAAATGCTTAAGCTTCAGAGTCAAATGTCAGCTTTGCTGTCCAAGGACTCCAAATCTGCTCAACCAGGAAATCAGCAGAAAAATCAGAAACCAAAATCTGGCCAAACCAGTAGTAGGCCAAAGTCCTGGTTCTGTTTTAAGTGTGGACAGGATGGTCACATTGCTCCCAACTGTTCCAGTCCACCAAATTCCAGCCTGGTTGAAGACAAACGCCGCCAGCTGAAAAACAAACAGCAGTCCTGGGAGAAAATTAAACCATCAAAACTAGAAGCAGTTCTTACTGAGGGACAAGTGGGAGCTACAACTAGTGAATGTCCCCACACCAAAGACTCACCTTCATATCTTCCATTACTTAAAGGATTAGTGGGCACAAGAAGTATTAGGGTTGCCAACCGTCCCTTGAAAAACGGAATCGTTCCGTATTTAGAACCAAAAGGACGCGTCCCTTACTGATCTATTACGGGACGCACTTTGTCCCGTAATATCGTGAGAATCAAAACTATTCTGTCAACGTCAATGGAGTTGATACATAATGATGCGCTTTTATGTCAATTATTACGGTTAAGAAGCCGCTCTGCTCTGTGACCAATGAGCTGACAGCCTTTTACACACGTGATTGAAACTACAGAATCCGGCTCATCTCATTGGTCCAGTCTTGGCAGTTTACGGAAGACACGGCAGCGACAGGGTTTGAAGAAGAAGAAGCATTATGGACGCGAGCGGCAAGCATTCAGGTGATTTAAACAGTGAACATAGATCACCTTCGAGCCTGAGTACTCCCCCCAGGAAAAAAAAGAAATGGCTGCAAAAATACAGAGTCGAGTGGGAAAAGGAACATGTGTGGCTGGAACGTGTGAATGATAATGACTACAAAGCGAACTGTACTGTCTGCAAGCGTGCCCACGGTGGACAGTTTGATGTGAAACAGCATGCTTCTGCAGTTGGACACATAAGAAACGTGAAAGACAACAAAACCAGGAGAACCCTTGACCAATTTGTTCTGCACCGGGCAACACCAGAGGCAGATATGGTATGTAAAAAAAATATATATATATAAAAAAGGAGGGGGGGGGAGTAATGATAAGTTTAATGCGTAAAAGTGTGAGGAGCATGAATGTGAGCAGGCCAAAAATGTGATCATAGATCATAGAGGCTAGCCTGTATAAATAAAGGTTGAATGAATGAATGAATATTATTGTAATAAACAAGTAGAATTGAAAAATGAATGCATAAAATATATTTAAAAATAATTATATAAATAAAAAATTAAATTACACAAATTTATAAAGTATTTTTTTATTTTGTCCCTTAATTACAGGTGACTGCTGCAGAAATAGCCCATATATTTCATACTGTGAAGCATGCTTTAAGTTACAATTCAGCTGATTGTGGATTTAAACTGACTCTTCAAACACTGAATGACTCCAGCATTGCCAAGAAGATGTCCTGTGGGAGGACCCTTACGAAACAAAAATATATTGGAATATATTGTAAAATATATTGGAATATATTGTAAAATATATTCCAATATATTATAATATATATATTATATATTATAATATATTCCAATATATTATAAAATATTCCAATATATTATAATATATATATTATATATTATAATATATTCCAATATATTATAATTCCAATATATTATACAATATATTCCATTATATAGAAATGTTATGATATATTTTCAAATATACACAAAGACATGTACACAATATATGTGAATATATATTGTGTATATATGGATACAAAAACGACCCACATATCTGCATAGTTTTCCCACTGTAGCTGACTTTATTTTTTAAGTTAGCAGGTTTACAGAAACAAAAGTCATTGATGAATTTTGCAATGTCCCTAAAGGTAAGGAACTAAAAACTTTTTTGACAAAGATAATTGAAAAAAAAAAAAAAATACAGAAAAAATGAATCATAGAACATTATAACTTCAATTTCAATACAAAATTTCATGAAGGGCATCAGTAAAGGTAACAGCCCTAAATTGCTTTGAGATAGTGAAAAAACCCTCAAAAAGAATGTTGCAAAATAGAAATGAAGTAAATACCAATCACATTGGTGTAACTGCTACAAAATGTACATATATGCTGCCAATAATTGGGCAACTTACTATCTCATACTATGCTACTATGATTCTCTTTATGTACTGGTGAAGATCACTCAACGCTGCCCCACGAAGGCTTTGTTTGGCCTATTATCTAATTAATTCCACTAGGAATTCTTTGACCTCTTTGAGGCATTCAAACCACTAATATAGCATCAAAGTTTCAGTTTATCACAGCCAGGTGATCATGAAGTATGGAAAAAATGAGACATTACATGAGAGAATGAAGAAATACAGTAAAAATAACTTTGTCAAACTTGGGAGAAAACTGCACATTTTAAACCCTTCATCCCAATATATGTACACTGTATGGATGATTTTAGGGTACAATTTCAGAAGATGGACATTCACTCACAGAAATGATTCATGGCATAAGTAAGTTTTATACATTTAAATCTACTTGATTTTATTTAAAAACTCATTTTTTTTATATTTATGCATTAAAATGAAAGATTATATACATCATTTAATAAATTATCTACTTTATTGAATGTAATTAGTATTACTTACTAACATTGTTTAAATAATCAAAGATATAAAAAGATATAAAACAATCAAGATTATATTATATAAATTTGTGTGACTGGTTTACATAGAAGTTATGTGAATTTAAATGGGTGAAATTGTCATGCGCATGCGCAGAACCTCACACAACGCGCATGCTCAGAACACACACACACACATCGCACATGCGCAGAGCCTCATTTTTGAGCGCGTTTGCTTGCTTCTCTTGGGAAACAAACATCTTCTTAACAGATACCAGTAAGTATGTTTTTTTAATCATAATGCATGAAGTTGGTTGGTATCAAAATGTTTTATAACAGGCGATTTGGATATTGACTCAGCTCGTGTTAGCTAACGGTAGAGCTAGCCAACTAATATAAGTCTTAGCTAGCGGCTAGCCACAATATAATTTTAAATTTTCGTTCGAGACAATCGCGTGCCGTGGAAGTAAAGATTCGCAGGTAAAAGAAAGGTGGGGGTACGCTGGGTTTCTTTCCCCCAGTTGCTTCTTAGCAGCTAGGAGATACACGAGTGAGTCGCAGCTCATGTGTCCGACGGCAGCCTTCTCTGGTCGGACCGTCTGTCGCAGTCTAGCCTCCTGCTCAGGGCCTATGAACCAGAGCTATGAACTAGCCACTTCACTGTTAGCTCAGTGTCTGTTAGCAATATACAGTACTGTAGGTCATAAACCACACGGCCGAATTTCTTTAAATTTGAACGTAATTACTTCGTGGTCATTTACAAACTATGAGCTGTATTCGAATTTTGAGCTAAAATTCGATTTATTTATAATTTATTTGCGCAGTGCATAACACATAACCACAAGACAAACGGAGATTTTTCTTTAACGTTTAAAAATCACAGAACCTGTCTCAACAGGTTTAATAACATTGAGTATGTCTCTTAAAAGAACGCGGTTCTAGTGAGTATCACATACAGGCTAAAACTCTTTGCGTAAGTTGCTTTTAATCCGATTTTGTTAGATGCTACTCGCAAGCTAACGGTTAAGCTAAAGGCTAAGCTAGCGGGCGTCAACAGCGCCTCTATAGCGGCCACGAAGAGTAATTACAGTCACTTTGTGATAAAAACAAGCAGAACATTTACACAGAATAGATGATGAAACCTAGTCTGCATTTAATGTAAAACAACATATTTTAAAGTTATTCTGTGCACTCCAGTTTATTTTAAATAAAACGTTTAAAATAACAAACAAGAAGCATCTTTTGACTTTGTTTTCACAAAAATCAAAACAAAGATGGCAGAACAGATTTGAACATGTCACAGGACAACAAAATCACAGATTTTTATTTAAAGTAACATCTTTAATATGCTGAGCACACAGTGCACGCGATGATTTGGAAGACGTCAAAGTGAAACAATTTAAATCCAGAAGATTTGACCATTGCGTGAATTTATTAAGGAACGTGAAGGACGCGGGTTCGCGCCCCGGCCCCGGCCACTACACACCTTGGGGTGTCTATGAGTGCACATCTAATTCTCCAGCTCCCCGAGCGCGACTACGCTGCTCGCTGCACCACCTGGTGGTGGTTGGGTTAAAGGCAGAAGACCAATTTCGTCTGTCAAGTATGGGAAACATACACAGATGACAAATGTGACAAATTATTATTATTATTAAGTTCTTGGAACCCTTGTGCTATAAAGTCAGATAAGATTTTTTTTTTAAGGTAAAGTTTTTTTTTTCATGATGTTAAATTCCTTTTTGTTCTAACAGCTTTCTGCACAACGAACTGACCCTCGTCGAAAATAAGATTCACCTGACTTTGAATTTCAGTGATAAAAGGTATTGCAAATTTTGTCCCCAAAAGCTTTGGAACATACAGATGTTTGTGCTCCAAATAAATTATAAAAGTAATCATTTTTCTGGTTTGCAGGAAGGAGATGAAGACCAGTTTGGAGAAGTACGAGATGAACACTCAGATGAAGACGGTGAAGGAGAGGAAGCATGTGTGACCACTACACAGCCAATGTAAGTGTAGTGTTCTTGTCATTAGTCAGTACTTCAGCCTTTTTATTCAGATTTTTTTTTATTGTTAATTAATTCCTGTTTATGTAGTTTGGTGGAACAGGTGATGTGATGACTGTGAAGAAAAAAGATTTACATCCTCGAGACATCGATGCCTTTTGGCTCCAGCGTCAGTTCAGTCGTTTCTAACACTTTGAGATTTTTGTTAATGAAAAGTGCGTTATAAATTAAATTCATTCTTATTCTTATTATTCTATGACGATGCCATTGTCTCTCAAAAGAAAGCTGATGAAGTCTTAGAAATCCTCAAGGTTTGTCTGTCGACATTTGTTGATAGTTGACTTGTGCCCACACACACACAGATCTTTTGGACACCCTTTTTCTCCTGTTTTACAGACTGACCAGTGATGACAGAGAATGTGAGAATCAGCTGTTGTTGGGCGTCAACACATTTGATTTCATTAAAATCCTCCGTCAACACCGTCGCATGAGTAAGTCAAGTCTGGCTGGATGAAAGTTTGCCGCAACGTTCTGCCATATTGTTTTTATTTTGAAATTGTTTGTGTCTTTTCACACACACACACATAGTTCAGTATTGTACCATGCTGGCGAGCACTCAGAGTGAAGCATACAATGAACGTATCATAGGGAAAATGGAGTCGGATCAGGAGCTGTCAAAGATTCTCTACCAGGTTCAGGAGACAGAGAAGGAGGACATCATTCGGGTAAGAATTCCTGTTTGTGAAGTTATGCCATAAAACCATTTGTCTGTGTGGACCATCACAGCTCGGTTTTGTTTTCTAGGAAGAACAATCTCGCAGGGAGAGGGTGAGGAAGTCTTAGATTTTAGATTAGATTTTAGTGGTCAAGGTTAGGATCACATAGCCAATCATTCTGTTCTCTTTATATTCCAGGACCTTGAATCCAGAGAGGCTGAGGCAGACATTGCGGAGAAGACCATGGGCATCTACACTGTCCGAGCAGAGGGTCGTGGTCCTGATGGTCCAGGTAATGGACGCTTTGCTGATGTTGGTGTTGTGCATGCTACATACATACATGCATGCTACATACATACGTACTACATACATTCATACTACATACATACAGAATACATACATACATGTTACATACATAACACATATATACAGTGCTTTAAAGAAATTTCTTCAAATGAACATTCACTTGGCCTAAGGATGAGCTGCTTAGATTTTAGTGGTCAAGGTTAGGATCACATAACCAATCATTCTGTTCTCTTTATATTCCAGGACATTGAATCCAGAGAGGCTGAGGCAGACATTGCGGAGAAGACCATGGGCATCTACACTGTCCGAGCAGAGGGTCGTGGTCCTGATGGTCCAGGTAATGGACGCTTTGCTGATGTTGGTGTTGTGCATGCTACATACATACATGCATGCTACATACATACGTACTACATACATTCATACTACATACATACAGAATACATACATACATGTTACATACATAACACATATATACAGTGCTTTAAAGAAATTTCTTCAAATGAACATTCACTTGGCCTAAGGATGAGCTGCTTAGATTTTAGTGGTCAAGGTTAGGATCACATAACCAATCATTCTGTTCTCTTTATATTCCAGGACATTGAATCCAGAGAGGCTGAGGCAGACATTGCGGAGAAGACCATGGGCATCTACACTGTCCGAGCAGAGGGTCGTGGTCCTGATGGTCCAGGTAATGGACGCTTTGCTGATGTTGGTGTTGTGCATGCTACATACATACATGCATGCTACATA
>JBBPBX010095881.1:2653-13126 GCA_038048925.1 Garcialebias charrua | reverse complement strand
TGCTCCCGTCAGCATTTGAAACTTCGATTCGATCTGTACCTGATACCCAAAATAGACCGGCTTACAATCCGAGAACACATTTTCATGCAGGTGACTGTGCATAATGAATACGGTAGAAGATACATGAGAAATGCTGCTGCCAGAGTTTTAATGAGAGTTAGTAGAAGAGATCATATTTTTCCAGTTTTAGCTTCTCTCCATTGGCTCCGTCAAATCTTGTAGAACAATCTTCCAGTTTCTGTCCATGAGGCTGACACACTGTCCAGTTTTAAGACTTGGCTTGAGACTTTCCTTGTTGATAAATCCTATAGTTAGGGTTGGCTTGGGTTTCCTGGGCTGTCTCTTAGTTATGCTGCTACATGCTTAGACTGCTGGAGGACCAATTGATCACATTTCCTCACTCTGCTGCTGCACTTACTTGTTTTGTATTTGTAATTATTTCTATCTTAACATGTGTTTTTTGTATTTCCTCCTATAGAAAGTACATCTGGACCTGTCATTCTATGTTCATTTGTCTCTCCTTCCTGTCCTCTCAAAACCAGCCAGTCAAAGCAGATGGCTACTTGTCCTGAGTCTGGTTCTGCTGGAGGTTTCTTCCTTTTATGAGGGAGTTTTTCCTTTCCACTGTTGCCTTTGTGCTTGCTCAGGATGAGAGACTGTGAAGAAGTAAAGACTCAACTCAATGCTGGCTTACTTCCTTAGATAGACAACTTTTACTAATGGGTTTTTTATATATACTATAGATATATTTTTTTCTCTTGCATTTGTTGTTGGATGTAACTGGGACCTCGTGTACATAATCTCGTTTTCATCACATGTACCACATGCAGTGCAAATGACAATAAAGACTCTCTGACTCTGACTGACTGATATATGAATGTTTCTGTTCAGTGCCTTGAGACCACTTCTGTTGTGACTTGGCGATATGTAAATAAACTGAACTGAATTAAGAGTTTAGGAAATGGGGTCATTTACCTGCATCGGTCCAATAAAGTTTATTGGTCACCCAGTCAATTGCCAATCCTGCTGGGCTCTCCAAACTGGTATCCACCACCACCTAAAGAACAAACAAAAAAAGATGTTGGTGACATATTTCAACATTTACAGTTTGACATCACTCAGACCATTTTCTACATTATATACATATAAAGCCTTTTGAAAAATCTTCACCTAAGGTACATGAACTTGAAGTAGCAATGTGCTATCAGTCCCAGTAGAGGGTGATATGGCATAAACTAACAGCTGTTTTCAGCTGCTTTCCTTGAAAAGAATGAGAAGCGAGTGCAGATTTTAGACTTTAGATATCACCGACCTCCTGCTCGGTGCCATTCCACAGTGCTCTGTTAATGGAGTCGGTTGTGACGTCTGTCCAGTAAATGTAGCCATCTTTGTCGTGCCAGTCCAGCGCCACAGCGTTGCGCACATCAGCCAGAGGGATGACATCATCGGACATGTCCTCGGTATCGAAGCTGATTCGTCGGATGTCCGTCCTTCGGGCAAAAAGCAGGAACTTGTCAAGACCTGATTAAAGACCAAAGGTCTTCTGTCAGTCTTCTAGGTTCAACAGTGGAGTCAACAGTGAACAAAGCAGAACAGCACCACCACAAAAACATCAAGCAGCCCTTAGAGGGAACATTTAGTCAAACATACTAATTAATGCCATAAATCTCATACATTTCAAAGAGGAATAAGAACATAATAAAGATGTTTTTAAAACCAAAGGGAGGGGAGGACTCAGATGAATCTTATTTGAGTTGCCCAATGACGTAATGGAGAAAATTAAAAACAAAAAAGCAATAATTGAAAACTTGTATCATGTATTTCAGGACATAGTAACCAATCATGTCATGGTAAAATCTTTAATTTGAAATTTTATTTAGTTAAAATCTCATTTTACTTCAAGCAAATTTCACATTTTCTATGTAGATGTTTATTATTTTAATATTTGCTTCAACAGCTGACACCTCAACTCACAGGCTGATCCGATTAAGTGTGTGTTGCAGGATTAACATAGTCAATTTAGTTTCTAAACATGGCGCATTTTACGAGTCAAGCTTCACAGACAAACGTCAGAGGAGGTCAAAGACATAAAGAGGAAAAAAAAAGCTAGGTTTATAATTTAATATTTAACCAGTTAGCAGGACACATGGTTTCAGGTAAAGTTAGGGTTCAGTTATCCCTTTAAATGGTTAGAATATTTATTGAATAATATAAAATATGTTGATCTTTTTAAGATAAAGGATAAAATAATCATCCTTTTGATAATATCATATAAAAAATGAATAGTTCAGGAACTCACTCTTGTCACAGCTGTAGTGATCCACCTTCTTGAAGCCGGTGGGACAGGTGCAGGTGTAGGTTTTGTTGCTGGGTAGACACAGATGGCTGCAACCTCCATTGTTGGTGCCACAGCGGTTTCTGCCACCTACAATAAACAGACAGTCAGTTTGCAGCCGTTTCATCATTAGGAACTCTTCTTGTTGTTGTTTGACCATGACCAATGTTGCATGGTTTCTCATGCAAATTATCTACCTTCCAACTTGTGTAATCTTGTCTAATGGTAATTTTCATGTGTAGACATTCATACTCTCTCTACTACATCTATACAAAGACTAATCAGTGCTTTATCACATTCATACACTGATGGAACACACATCAGAGACAATGAGGGGGTCAGTGTCTTGCCCAGGGACACTTCAGCATGCGACTGCTGGTGGAATCAAACCCCCACTCTCGCATTGGAGGACGACTGCTCTAACCCCTCAGCCACAGCTGCCCGTTTTATAAGGGTCCTTTTAAAATAATGTAAAGGCATGGTATTCTTTATAGGAATGCACATCACTCGCCATCATTCATACCAGAATTTGACAGTAACATTATCCTATGTTGAGAAATAACAGATTCTCATGGCAAAAGTAAAAAATATTTTTTTTTAGGCAACCTGAATTTTTTTTTTTCTTCTCATCTGAAGAGTTCTCTTAATTCTGTTTGAAAAGTATGAAGTTCCAAGTTTCAAGCCTGCAGCTAAGCTCATATTAAAATCACTCTAAAGGTCATGAAGGTCTGTGATGAATGTCCACATGAGATAGTTTGTTGGATGCATGACGGTGCAAACTGGTGTGAATCTGGCTGAGGATTAAATACGTCATGTGTTGGAAAGAGGAAACCTGACACCTGCGCATTAGTTTAATGTTGGTCTTTGTCATGATAAATCTTGTTTAGTGTCTTTAGGAGGATCTGTCCCACTCGTTGGTCTTGGATAGTGGATCTGAGTCGCGTGCTGTTAGGAGTGAGTCCACATCTTCAGGTTGAAAAACGTTGTTCCTGTAGTCACTGCACTTCCTTGATATGTCCTCATAGACTAACAGAACCAACGTGTTTCTGTCTTGTTCAGACACAGACATGAGCTCACATGACTGACAGAACCTCTGCTGAAACAAACGGATCAGCGCCGGACCTCCCGCTGGCTCACACTTCACTCAGTGTCAGACCGTTACAATATTGTTCAGCAGTATGAAAACCAAAAGTTTATTTTGGTCGTATGTCAAGTCAAACAGAGTTTGTTATGAGAGAATACAAGCCTTTGCTATCACTGCTCCACTGGCCAGTTCACACCAGACACACAAATCACTCTTTCATCTATGAATTAGCCACTGACCGACGCCAGTTTTCACTTCTTTGACACAGTCAGAGTAAAAATGCTCTTCAACATCCATAATGTATCACGACAGCTACAGTTTAAAAATATGAGATGCTTATCTGCTGCTATGATAATTGTGAAAATGTTAAAGAGGACTGCACCCTGACACAAATTAATGAGTTTTTCTCAGCTATTGCAAACTCTATTTAAATCTTGTTGGTGTCAAAATACAGCTAACACATGAGATTTGATCAATATCTATTGTTTCACAGAAAATGAAGATGGAAGGTGAAAACACTTTTTTTTTTAGATTCCTGATTTCAGAAGATGCCGTTTATTTTGTATGGTTTTATGTTTGAATCATTTTGCACAATTTGTTTATTTGCTGATTTAACCGTTTGTAGATTCAAGATACTGATGTTTCTGTGGCTGCCACACACATCCATCCATCCATCCATTTTCGTCCGCTTATCCGGGGTCGGGTCGCGGGGATAGCAGCCTAAGTAAGGAGGCCCAGACTTCCCTCTCCCCAGCCACTTGGAGCAGCTCCTCTGGGGGAATCCCAAGGCGTTCCCAGGCCAGCCGAGAAACATAGTCCCTCCAGCGTATCCTGGGTCTTCCTCTGGGTCTCCTCCCGGTGGGACATGCCCGGAACACCTCACCAGGGAGGCGTCCAGGAGGCATCCTAACCAGATGCCCGAGCCACCTCAACTGGCTCCTCTCGATGTGGAGAAGCAGCGGCTCTACTCCGAGTCCCTCCCGGATGACTGAGCTTCTCACCCTATCTCTAAGGGAGAGTCCAGCCACCCTGCGGAGAAAACTCATTTCAGCCGCTTGTATCCGAGATCTTGTTCTTTCGGTCACAACCCAAAGCTCATGACCATAGATGAGGGTGGGAACGTAGATCGATCGGTAAATTGAGAGCTTTGCCTTTTGACTCAGCTCTCTCTTCACCACGACAGACCGGTACAGCGCCCGCTTCACTGCGGACGCTGCACCTATCCGCCTATCGATCTCACGCTCCAGTTTTCCCTCATTCGTGAACAAGACCCCGAGATACTTAAACTCCTCCACTTGGGGCAGGACCTCATCCCCGACCCGGAGAGGGCATGCTACCCTTTTCCGGCTCAAGACCATGGCCTCGGATTTGGAGGAACTGATCCTCATCCCGGCCGCATCACACTCGGCTGCAAACCGCTCCAGCGAAAGCTGTAGATCACGATCTGATGAAGCCAACAGGACCACATCATCTGCAAAAAACAGAGAAGCGATTCTAAGGCCACCAAAACGGATCCTCTCAACACCTTGGCTGCGCCTAGAAATTCTGTCCATAAAAGTTATGAACAGAATCGGTGACAAAGGGCAACCTTGGCGGAGTCCAACTCTCACTGGAAACGAGCCTGACTTACTGCCGGCAATGCGGACCAAGCTCTGACACCGGTCGTACAGGGACCTAACAGCCCATATCAATGGGCCTGGTACCCCATACTCCCGGAGTACCCCCCACAGAACCCCCCGAGGGACGCGGTCGAATGCCTTTTCCAAGTCCACAAAGCACATGTAAACTGGTTGGGCAAACTCCCACGCGCCCTCCAGGACCCTGTTGAGGGTGTAGAGCTGGTCCAGTGTTCCACGACCAGCACGAAAACCACACTGCTCCTCCTGAATCCGAGGTTCGACTATCCGACGGACCCTCCTCTCCAGAACCCCTGAATAGACCTTACCAGGGAGGCTTAAGAGTGTGATCCCCCTATAGTTGGAACACACCCTACGGTCCCCCTTTTTGAATAGGGGAACCACCACCCCAGTCTGCCAATCCAAGGGAACTGCCCCCGATGTCCACGCGATATTGCAGAGTCGCGTAAGCCAACACAACCCCACAACATCCAGAGCCCTAAGGAACTCAGGGCGAATCTCATCCACCCCCGGAGCCCTGCCACCGCGGAGCTTTTTAACCACCTCGGCGACCTCAGCACCAGAGATTGGAGAGCCCGACCCAAAGTCCCCAGGCTCCGCTTCCTCAGTGGAAGACGTGCCAGTAGGATTGAGGAGGTCTTCGAAGTACTCCGCCCACCGACTCACAACATCCCGAGTTGAGGTCAACAGCACGCCATCCCCACCATAAATGGTGTTGGTCGCGTACCGCTTTCCCCCCCTGAGACGCCGGATGGTGGACCAGAATCGCCTCGAAGCCGTACGGAAGTCATTCTCCATGGCCTCTCCGAACTCCTCCCACGCCCGAGTTTTTGCCTCAGCAACCACCCGAGCCGCATGCCGCTTGGACTGCCGGTACCTATCTGCTGCTTCCGGGGTCCCACAGGCCAAAAAGGCCCAATAGGACTCCTTCTTCAGCCTGACAGCATCCCTCACCGCCGGTGTCCACCACCGGGTTCGAGGGTTGCCACCACGACAGGCACCAACAACCTTGCGGCCACAACTCTGATAAGCTGCCTCGACAATAGAGGCGCGGAACATGGCCCACTCGGACTCAATGTCCCCCGCCTCCCTCGGAACGTGTTCAAAGCTCTCCCGGAGGTGGGAGTTAAAGCTCCGTCTTACGGGAGACTCTGCCAGACGTTCCCAGCAGACCCTCACAATACGTTTGGGTCTGCCAGGTCTGACCGGCATCCTCCCCCACCATCGGAGCCAACTCACCACCAGGTAGTGGTCAGTTGACAGCTCCGCCCCTCTCTTCACCCGAGTGTCCAGGACATGCGGCCGCAGATCAGATGAGACGACAACAAAGTCGATCATCGAACTGCGACCTAGGGTGTCCTGGTGCCAAGAGCACATATGTACACCCTTATGCCTGAACATGGTGTTCGTTATGGACAATCCATGACGAGCACAGAAGTCCAACAACAAAACACCACTCGGGTTCAGATCAGGGGGGCCGTTCCTCCCAACCACACCCCTCCAGGTCTCACTGTCATTGCCCACGTGAGCGTTGAAGTCCCCCAGCAGAACAAGGGAGTCCCCAGGAGGCGCACTCTCCAATACCCCCTCCAAGGACTCCAAAAAGGGTGGGTAATCTGCGCTGCCGTTTGGCGCATAGGCACAAACAACAGTCAGAGCCCGTCCCCCCACACGTAGGCGAAGGGAGGCTACCCTCTCGTTCACCGGGGTGAACCCCAACGTACAGGCACCAAGATGGGGGGCAACAAGTATGCCCACTCCTGCTCGGCGCCTCTCACCAGGGGCAACTCCAGAGTGGAAGAGTGTCCAACCCCTCTCAAGGAAACTGGTTCCAGAGCCAGAGCCATGCGTTGAGGTGAGTCCGACTATTTCTAGCCGGAACCTCTCAACCTCACACACTAGCTCAGGCTCCTTCCCCACCAGAGAGGTGACATTCCATGTCCCAATGGCCAGCTTCTGTAGCCGAGGATCAGACCGCCAGGGTCCCCGCCCTCGGCCACCACCCATCCCACATTGCACCCGACCCCTTTGGCCCCTCCCATAGGTGGTGAGCCCATGGGAAGGGGGACCCACGTCTCCTCTTCGGGCTGTGCCCGGCCGAGCTCCATGGGTGAAAGCCCGGCCACCAGGCGCTCGCCAACGTGCCCCACCTCCGGGCCTGGCTCCAGAGTGGGGCCCCGGTGACCCGCGTCCGGGCGAGGGAACATTTTGCCACACACATGTCCATGTTTAATGAATAGACCACGCGTTACCGGAAGTAGTAAACAGGAAGTGCAGCTCTGCCTCTGGATATAACGGTGTTGTCTTAGTAATAAAGTTGAACTCTGCTCTATGTAGAGTAAAACCAGTAAGTCACTGGGCTGTGATGGTCTCCAACATGTCTTGAGACCTTTACAGGGGTCTTCATTTCCTCACGTTTACTGTGTTGTTGCCTGAATTTTGAATATTCAAAACAATGCTGTGGCAACTTTTTGTGAGATAGTTGCAGAATTGTCACAGATGTCTCAAACTTTTTCCAGTTTCGTTTTGGTAATGCTTAAAAGCTACAGGTGTAGTTTTGATGCTCGCATAGAGTCTCTCCTTATCCTTTACATACTGGTTTAACTACATTCATAGAAAATATTAAACATTGTAAAATGCTCTAAAACTTCATGTCCTTTTCTAACAGTAGATTGAGTCATGAACATCACGTGTGTTGACAAGTTGGGTGGAAGTCGGGCTGATGCAGACCGAGGAGGAAACGAAAACAACGTCAGACCAGTTTTTAAAACACGCACAGAAAAGATGGACGTGCAAAATGAGCAGCATAGAAGAGTTACTGAAGCTGATGAAAAGAAAGAAAGGAAGGAAGGAAAGGAGGAGGAGAGGAAGAAAGGATGAATAGAAAGAAAGTAAAGGAATGTATGGATGAAAGGAAAGGAGTAAGGGATGGATGAATGGAAAGTAGGAAGAGAGGATGGATGGATGGATGAAATGAGGAAGTGATGAATGGACAGATGAATGAAAGGAAAAGAGGATGAGGGACTGGGCGGATGAAAGGAAAGAAGATAGGATGGATGGATGAAAGGAAATGAGGATGAGAGGATGGATGAATGAAAGGAAAGGAAGAAGTGATGAAAGGAAGAAGTGATGAATGGATGAATGAAAGGATGAAAGGAAAGGAAGAAGTGATGAATGGATGGGTGATGAAAGGAAAAGAGGAAGAGGGGATGGATGGATGGATGAAAAGAGAAGAGGAAGAGAGGATGAACAGATGAAAAGAAAGGAGGATGAGAGGATGGATGACAAAAGGAAAGGATGAAGAGATGATGGTTGGATGAAAGGAAAGGAGGAAGTGATGAATGGATGGATGGATGAAAGGAAAAGAGGATGAGAGGATGGATGAATGAAAGGAAAGGAAGAAGTGATGAATGGATGAATGAAAGGATGAAAGGAAAGGAAGAAGTGATGAATGGATGGGTGATGAAAGGAAAAGAGGAAGAGGGGATGGATGGATGGATGAAAAGAGGAGGAAGATAGGATGAACAGATGAAAAGAAAGGAGGATGAGAGGATGGATGACAAAAGGAAAGGATGGTTGGATGAAAGGAAAGGAGGAAGTGATGAATGGATGGATGGATGAAAGGAAAAGAGGATGAGAGGATGGATGAATGAAAGGAAAGGAAGAAGTGATGAATGGATGAATGAAAGGATGAAAGGAAAGGAAGAAGTGATGAATGGATGGGTGATGAAAGGAAAAGAGGAAGAGGGGATGGATGGATGGATGAAAAGAGAGGAGGAAGAGAGGATGAACAGATGAAAAGAAAGGAGGATGAGAGGATGGATGACAAAAGGAAAGGATGAAGAGATGATGGTTGGATGAAAGGAAAGGAGGAAGTGATGAATGGATGGATGGATGAAAGGAAAAGAGGATGAGAGGCTGGGTGGATGGATGAAAAGAAAGGAGGAAATGATGAATGGATGATGAAAGGAAAGGAGGAAGAGAGGATGAACAGATGAAAGTATCCATGTATGTAACCAGTAAATCAAACCATTTCATAAACCAGTCTTTGACTGGGCCAGTCTGGAGTGTTGCTGCTAACAGCACCACAGAAACCAGTGTGATCAGGGAGCAGTGTGCTGGTTGTCCAGCTGTGTGCTGGTTGTCCAGATGTGTGCTGGTTGTCCAGCTGTGTGCTGGTTGTCCAGCTGTGCACCCACCTGCAGGCTGCCTCTGGGGGTGCAGGGTGTGGATGTCCATGGGGAAGTGCAGTTTATTACGGATCACCTCCTGGTTCTTGCCGGTGAATTTGTTGGCGCTGTTTATGCTCTTGGTGTGCCAGTCCGTCCAGTACAGGCTGTCCTCAAACACAGTGATGGCAAACGGATGAGGGAGGCCTGAACACAGAAAGAGTTTAAAAATATATATGATTTAAATATATACTGTATATATTTTAAGTAAAAAAAAACTTACAAGTAAACTAACAGGTGCTAAATGTGTCACCTTTATATGTAAATATTGACTCTGGGAGACATTTGGACACGTCAGTCTCAACACAAACAAGCAAAGATCCTATTTTTGGACTGTTCCAGTTACACTCTTCAAAGATTGTCTTATTTAGCGCTGCGGTCTCGACTGATGTCATGCTGTCCTCATGCAGAGCTGCTTTCAATTACTCTGCCTCTCATCTGGGCTGCCTGTGGCTGCTTCAGCTGCGGTCACTGAAACCCCAAACAAAAGGCGCTCCCAGGGTTTTCCACGCAGAATCTCACTTTCCTGTCCAAAATCTGACTGTGAGATCAAGTGGAAACATTTCGCTTGAATGGGAGACACACAATGGTCTCTTCTACTTTAGCTCTGCAATGACAGATTGTTTTTAATTTGGCATGTTTTGGTGGAAGATTTTAATCTCGACAGGAATATATCCCAGATTTTTTTTCTCCAACATAAAAACATTGTGCTCATTATGTGTACTACAGACTGAAAAGGACACCTACAAGTGTTTCTGAAACGTGAAAAATGTACATTTATTGGTTAACAATTAAAAAAATTAACATCTTAATAAATTTACTGGGATTAAAACGCTCTTCACATTGTTTTTATCACCCACTCCAAAGGAAAAGGAGGAGCAATGTTTCCGTTTGTGTATATTCATTTGTATGTACTTATATTTTATTGTATTTTTATGTATTTATATGGATTGTATTCAAAATTTCAGAAAAAAATCACAAGGTTAAACTCTACGATACAACTGATTATTGTTTGGACTTAACCCTATTCAAAATGGCCACCGCAGTACAACGATCACAGCAAATACAAAAATAACTCCATCCAATTTAAATATACAGAGCTAATACTGTTGTGGTAGTAGCTGAGGGTTATCCTCACCTGATACTTTGAGAGCTGTGTGAAGTCTGTGTTTAAAACCTCCACTAAAT
>JBBPBX010095880.1:0-13126 GCA_038048925.1 Garcialebias charrua | reverse complement strand
GGCTTTTGAACTTTGCGCCTATAACAGTCCTGATGGTTCTTTTCCTCTTTGGTCCGTAAGACACGACGTCCACAGTTTCCAAAGACAATTTGAAATGTGGACTCATCAGACCACAGAACACTTTTCCACTTTGCATCAGTCCATCTCAGATGAGCTCGGGCCCAGCAAAGCCGGCGGCGTTTCTGGATCTTGTTGATGAATGGCTTTTGCTTTGCATAGTAGAGCTTTAACTTGCACTTACAGATGTAGCGACGAACTGTAGTTACTGACAGTGGTTTTCTGAAGTATTCCTGAGCCCATGTGGTGATATCTTTTACACACTGATGTCGGTTTTTGATGCAGTACCGCCTGAGGGATCGAAGGTCACGGGCATTCAATGTTGGTTTTCGGCCTTGCCCCTTACGTGTAGTGATTTCTCCAGATTCTCTGAACCTTTTGATGATATTACGGACCGTAGATGGTGAAATTCCTAAATTCCTTGCAATAGCTCGTTGAGAAAAGTTGTTCTTGAACTGTTCGACAATTTGCCCACGCATTTGTTCACAGAGTGGTGACCCTCGCCCCATCCTTCTATGTGGATGACTGAGCATGTCAAGGAAGCTGCTTTTATACCCAATCATGGCACCCACCTGTTCCCAATTTGCATGTTCACCTGTGGGATATTCCAAATAAGTGTTTGATGAGCATTCCTCAAATTTCTCTGTCTTCTTTGTCACTTGTGCCAGCTTTTTTGAAACATGTTGCAGGCATCAAATTCCAAATGAGCTAATAATTGCAAAAAATAACAAAGTTTACCAGTTCGAACGTTAAGTATGTGGTCTTTGCAGTGTGTTCAATTGAATATAGGTTGAAAAAGATTTGCAAGTCATTGTATTCTGTTTTTATTTGCGATTTCCACAACGTGCCAACTTTTCTGGTTTTGGGCTTGTATATATATATATATATATAATATATATACATATATATATATACATATATATATATATATATATATATATATACATATATATACATATATATAATATACATATATATACATACATATATATACACAGTATATATATAGTGTTATATATATATACTGTATATATATATATACAGTATATATTTCATAGCTGCAAAAGGATTGTCTGTATTTCAAGTGAAACCAAACACGTTTACAGTCGATGAAATCAATTTTCAGATGGAGTGCACTCCTTTAAGCCCGGATGCCTTTTGGGAACGGTTCCCTTCCCAGTAACGAGGTGGGGGAAGGGGGGCAAGCAGCAGAGACACTTGTTTCAGTGGAAACCATCTGTTGGACGAGTCAAAGAGTCACAAGACTGTCTCGGCTTCAGGCATTTCCTGCTGGATCCACAGAGAGGAAGGAGGAGGGCCGAATAACTCCAGTTCTTTTTCATGCTCTCTCCGTCATGAACTCACTTTGAATTTGTACGAGAGAAAGTCGTGTCAGCTTTAGGGAAGTCTGACTGTTGTCAGCAGAACGAGCCGAGTACAGAAACGGCAGTGAGCTCACAGCTTTGGCCATCACAGCGCCTCACACCCATTTCCTGAACGCAGAAATAGTGCTGGAGTGAAGTTTTGTTGCTTACCGGGTGTTGCATGATGTAGGGTTGGTGTGCCACCCACGAATGACTCTGCACCTAACGGACGGAGGCAAAAACACACAAAAGGACACGTTTTTACTTTAAAACCAACTACAGTACCTTTAAACAGAAATGTAAAGACCGTATTCACCAAATGGAACATTCTAAATTCACGACTCTTATTTCTATATTTTATTATTCTCCCGTAGCTTCACTAACCAGGTTGTAAACTACCGGTAAACTCCATGTCATTAATCATTGATCCCTGTGATGGTCTGCTCAGTGTTTTTCGGTTGTTATTTTTCCGTACCTTTTTTTATTTTTATTTTTACAATTAACTGCTTTTGCGTATTTTAAAAGTTTTTATTATCAAAATGTTCATCTCACTCAGGAGATGAGTGCAGTGACTTTGGGTTTTTGTAACTTTCACATTTTTCAAATATTTAACTTTATGTACAAAAATGATCCCCACAGAAATACATGGAGGTCTTTTCAGTTCATTCAAGACCATTTGAAATCTGCTTCAAATACTGGCTCTGCTTTTGTCTTCTGCTACTCTTAGCTACCGTTTGGCCTTCTACCTTCTTGCTAGCTTTTTGATACTTTTAACATTTAACAATAGTTCAGCATTGTTAGCTTTTAGTTTGCATTTAGCTAGTTTTAGCATCTAGGTAGCATTGTGATACTTTTAATTAATCACATTATGATTTACCTTTCTTAGCTTTTAGCTGGCATTTAGCTAATTTTACATGTACATAGCTTTTTGATACTTTTAACATTTAACTATAGTTTAACCTTGTTAGCTTTTAGCTTGCATTTTGCTCATTTTAGCATCTAGCTAGCTTTTTGATACTTTTAACATTTAACTATGGTTTAACCTTGTTAGCTTTTAGCAGGCATTTTGCTAATTTTAGCATCTAGCTAGCTTTTTGATCATTTTAATGTTGAATATGGTTTAACCTTGTTAGCTTTGTAGCTGTACTTTGCTAACTTTAGCTTTTAGCTAGCTTTTTGATACTTTTAACATTTAGCTTTTAGCAGGCATTTTGCTAATTTTAGCATCTAGCTAGCTTTTTGATACTTTTAACATTTAACTATCGTTTAACCTTGTTAGCTTTTTAGCTGGCATTTTGGTACTTTTAGCTTTTAATGGAAAAACAATTCTCCACTGTCACATGAAACGTTTCAGACCAGAACATCTAACCTACACAAACCACACATGAACAAAAATAAATCCCAGTACACAAATACACTTCTGTCCTAAAAAAGAAAGGGATTACTGTACAAAGTATTTACATTTAGTTTTGACCCTTAGATGTGTAAAATCTTTATTTATTTATAGTACCGTATTTTCCGGACTATAGGTCGCCGTTTTTTGCCTAATTTGCATGCCCTGCGATTAATAGAGAGGTGAGACTTGTTTATGGATTTTTTCCCATATTTTTAGGGATAATATGGATAATAGGCTCAGATATGACAGTTTTCCATTTTGGCAAAAAATGGTGCAGTACCACTTTTGTCCGCTAGAGTACACCGACCGTTCCCAGCTCATGTGTCAAGCATCCTCTGCTTGGACTGACTCTGTCGCAGCCCGGCCTCCTGCTCTGGAGGTAAGAACTATGAAACCACCGGACAGATTTTTTTTTAAACTTACAGAACGCAATTACTAGGTGGCCATTTACAAACTGTTAGCTGCAGGAGATGATTAGAGCTGAAAAAAAATATTCGATCTTTTAGCATCGTTGTTTGTTAGTGGTTAGCTTACCGTAAACGGATACTATTTAGATAAATAACTCATGATCTACAGGATAGATTTTTATCAAACTTACAGAACGTAGTTACTTAGTGGTCATTTACAAACTGTGACCTGTATGAGACATTTGAGCTAAAATTCGATTTATTTATAATTTATTTTCGCAGTGCACGCGACCGTTTGGAAGACGTCAAAGCGAAACAATTTAAATCCAGCAGATTTGACCATTTCGTGAATTTATTAAGGAACGGTTAAGCTCAGGAACACTTGTGCTATAATGTCAGCTAAGAAATATATTTTTTAAAGCATTTATTTAGCTAAATTTTAAAGAAATAAAGCCGTCCCACCCGCGCGCATGCACGTGACGAAACTACTTTTTTTAATCCAGCAGATTTGACCATTTCGTGAATTTATTAAGGAACGGTTAAGCTCAGGAACCCCTGTGCTATAATGTCAGCTAAGAAATATATTTTTAAGCGTTTATTTAGCTAAATTTTAAAGAAATAAAGCTGTCCCACCTGCGCGCGTGCACGTGGCGAAACTACTTTTTAAAATCCAGCTGATTTGACAATTGCGTTCATTTATTAAGAAAAAGTTCAGCTAAGACACATCTTTGCTATAATTTTCACCAAACAAATAATTGTTTTTACCGTGTTAATCTTGTTAAGTCCTTCCGTGCGCGCTCGCTCCGGTGGCAGACATTTGCAGCAGAGCTAAACACTCAGACCACATTTCCGGGTTGTCTCAGCGGTGACGCGTCACGTCAGCAGTGACGCGTTACGTCGGCGGTGACGCGTTACGTCGGCGGTGACGTAGGTGCGATCTAAATAAAGGTGCGACCCGTTTATGGATTTTTCCAATTTATTGCCAATAATTGGACAAAGCGATCTATATAACGGTGCGACCTATCAGGTGGAAAATACGGTAGTCCCTCTCTACTTCGCGGTTCGACTTTCGCTGACTCGGTCTATCGTGGTTTGTGCACGTCCGCACAAAATATTGTCCAGAATTTTAAAAAATTACACACAATTTTGGACTGCACAGTAATATCACTGTACAGAACTCATGAGGTTGTGAAAAAGTTAATGACTTAAAACAAATTATTCGGACAGGTGCAGCCATTTAGTAGTTTTTTTTCATTCAACCTCTGCTGTACTGTAATCACCACTCATAAGGACTACCGGTACATTGCCCTTACTTCAATGCTGTAGTGCCTCCGGACGCTGTTTTCTGCCCAACGGTATTTTTGCAAAGCGAAGTCATGACTGCTAAACCGGCCTTTCAAATGTAAAATTTAATTCATGTCACATGGGAATTTTTTTTTAAATTAAACTTTACAAACGTAAGATTCGCAAGAAAGTGTAAATCATGTGAGGACACGTCTCTTTAAGAAACAGAACGTTGTGCTTAATAACCCGGCCACTGGTTGGCTATTACAGTAGCAGACAGTCACTAACACACTAGTAGCAGTTTTTTTATTTTTTAATTTTTTACCTCTGCTCTTTTTTCAACTGGATGGCTTCCAAACGTTCTGTGTTCAAAAGTTTCTGGCGGTGAACCAAAACGCCGGTGGAAGATGCTGACGATTAAAGAGAAAGTGGAATACCTGGACAAACTTTAATGCCTGGTACCCACCGGACCCGTGTCGGGCGGCTGAAGCGGCTGGTTTACATTCAAAGTCTATGTGGAGACGCGTCGAGGCACGGCGAACTGTGAAGCGGCGCGTTTTGAGTGATTAAAGCGGTGCGGCGGCACGCGGCAGTTCCTTTCCACGCACGCGCGCGTCCGAAAGCAACCTACGCGTCGAGCTACGTCGAGCCGCCAACGTCATAAAATTCGATCTCTGGTGGCTCGACGCGTCCAGCAAACAGTCGGGAGAGCCTCTGCTATGTGATTACACAACGACAACGGGACTTTTTTTGGACTTTTTAAACTTACCCGATCGAGCCTCCATGAATTGGAACCAAACTCCGGTAAGAAACGTGGCATTTTTACAGTTGCTGCTGTCCGCTCCAGTGTACGTTCACCCCAAACATAAAAAAACGTTTTAATCTCAACAAAGACTGTCGGAGCTGCAGTAACACAACAACTGACCCGGAAAACGAGCTAGACCCCCTCCCCTCTGCCTCCCCCCAGTGCGCGTCATCAGACGGTCTTCAGTGGCTTTGTGGGAACGTGACAAGCGGCCAAAAGGGGGCGGCAGGAGCGTTTTGAGAAATTAGGTGGGTACCAGGCATAAGATGGTCATACCTACGCGGATGTGTTGTGCTTTGAGTATCTTGATAAGATAGAAAGGTGCTATAAATGTACAGTACTGTACATTTATTTATGTTGCTGGCCGCCTACGGCCCGATTGTTAAAGGTGCTATGTGTAACTTTCTGTAGAGCACAAAACTTAGAAATATTTTCAACAGGCAAAGCATTCTGATTCCTCCCCCTCAGAGCCATATATGGCTCTGCCCCCCTTGCTCTGCTGAAATTCAAATTCAAGCTCTGTTTTTATTGGCTGATTCAAATTCAAGCTCTGTTTTTATTGGCTGGTTACAAACTCTGTTTTTATTGGCTGGTTAACGGCGGGTCACTCTGTGTTTTTAGTGTTTTTATAAATGCTGATAGAGAAGCAAGGGGACTATAGTTTTTTTCAGAGATTACTTTGTCTAACACCAGTCTGTCAGTAGATAGTGACAGAGTGAAGAAATATGTTAAAAATATATTGTTAGAAAAGTTACAGACTGCACTACAAAGTTACATAGTGCAGCTTTAAGATGGAAGCTACATTGGTTGTGTGGATTAATGACTGCAGGAAGAAAAAAAACGGAACCCCCGTGATAAACGAGGGACTACTGTGTTTATTTGTTATTTAAAAGGTTATTTGGTAGGAGCCTACCTGGTATGCTGGAACCGGAGACATGTATGGAGACATTGTTGGCTGCATCGTCATTATTCTGTTGCTCACTGGGTATGGAGAAGAATAATACCTAAAAGTAAAAACAGCATAAAATAAAACATTAAATTTAGAACACTAGTAAATGTTAAATTATGCTAGAAATAACTTTAATAGTGCCTGAAATTTTTTAAAACAAAGAACCGGATTTCCTAAAGTTTGATAAACAAAAACCAAGCAAAGTTTACAATTATTATTTTTCCTAAAAATTATTATGATCCAGTCTCAACTATAATAAAAGCTGCAAGCAGCATTGAGGCCCTCACAGCAAAGCGCCGCTCCGGCCTTATTGTGGCAACGGCGGGAGCTCGAGCTAATCCGCCCGGTTGCTATCTCGAACGCTCTCGTGCCTATCCCGCACCCGTTTGCCAGGGTGCACATTTGCCAAATCTTCTAAATCACCTGAAAACTCAGGAGCTCCAGCAATGCCTCCCGGTCGCAATGGTGAACGCTCCCATTCCGTTCCCGCACACGTCCACCAGAGTGTGCACTCCACCCATATCAGTATGAGTCCAGCTGCAAGCCTTCCAAGTTTGGCTGAAATGCAACTTTCCAGACAGGATTTTTTAGGATTTCCTTTTTTGTGGCGAATGTTTGATGAGCACTTCCATTAGGCTTTTCCACATGTCATGTGGTAATCAACAGTTAGCAAATACAGTGTCAGTCTTATATGTTACACAGGACAAAGCTAGAAGAGTCACCGAATAATCGTGAGTTTCTTGTGTGAGTGGGTAGGGCTTAAGTGATGTCATGGATCCACAATACCAATTTGGCTCGAAGTGCTCATTGATCTAGTACAAAAATCTGGTGCAGATGGGATTATGTATCACTGAGATAGGGGGCGCACTGGAGTCAAATTTTCAACCACAATACCAATGTGTATAAAAGTGCTCACTGATGAAGCACAATAAATCTGGTGCAGATCATTTGATGTATCACTGATCTGTAACTGTTTGAATAATGTAGGGGGCGCACTGAGTCAAATGGTACAGTATATAACTATATCAATGTGTTTAAAAGTGCCCGCAGATGACGCACAATAAATCTGGAACAGATCGGATGGTCTATCATTGACATATAACAGTTTGAAGTATGTAAGGGGCGCACTGGAGTCTAAAGTGAAATAACAATAGAAATGTGTGTATAACTCACTGATGACGTACAATAAATGTGGTTCATATTGGATGATATATTACTGATCTGTAAGTGTTGGAATAATGTAGGGAGCGCACTGGAGTGAAATTTTAAACTACAATATCAATGTGTGTAGAAGTGCTCAGTGATGAAGCACACTAAATCTCGTCCAGATCGGATGATGTATCAGTGAGATATAACTCTAGTAATAATATAGGGGGTGCTATGGAGGATATTGGCCACTTATCATGGATGCCTGTTGAAGTGGTGGATAATGATCGATCGTATTGATTTTGGTGCACCTCGGTTCCAATCTGTGGAATTTAAAGCTAAATGTATGGCGACTGGCGACGGCATCATATCTGAGATCGTCACGCCACCACGCCCACATCCTCCAGCGAAAACCGTTTGTAATTTAAAGTAAGTCAGACCAACTTGTTATATGTCTTCTAACACAGGATCATCCTGATTAGTTCAAGGGTGTCAGAGAGGGAACATTCCAAGTTTAAAAAGTGACTTCCTGTTCTGAGGGGGCGGGGCTTTGATGATATCACAATGACCACAAAGGATCGTCGGGCATCCAACAGGGATGACTCATGCCAAGTTTGGTGCATTTTGGTCTTTCAATGTGAAAGTTATATCGTTTTGAAATTTATGGCGTGAAGCGCAACTTTGAGGCCTGGCCACGCCCCTTTAACATACACAAAAACACAAGCTTTTGATAACTTTTACTGTCCAATGTGTTAAGGTCATATTAACCAAGTTTGAAGGCAATCCTTCAAAATCCCTAGGAGGAGTTCATTAAAATCCGCAATTGGAAACGCCGTAAAATGACCCTTTCACCCAAAATGGCCGACTTGCTGTTGGTTTTGAACCAGGGCTCCAAGAGACTTTTTCGTAGGGCCTGAGAAGATACAGATATTAACCGAGTTTCAGAATAATCTGTCCAAAAATGGCTTGGGGCTGAGGTTTTAAACTATTCTAGGGGGCTCTGTGGAGGCTATTGGACAATTATTATAGATTCCTGTTCAAGGGGTAGGCAATGGTCAATCATACTGATTTTGGTAGTCCTCGGATCAAATCTGTGGATTTTAGAGCCGAACGTATGGCGACGGCGTTACGTCTTGCTTAGCCACGTCGCCACGCCCACATGCTCCACCCGAAACAGTCAGGGTTAAAAAGCAAGTTACACCAACATGTCTTGGGTCACTGGACACACTGTCATGCTGATTAGGTAACGGGTCATATCGGCACCATTCAACATAAAACTTGACACTTCCTGTTGTCAGGGGGCGTGGCTTAAGTGATGTCATGATTTGACCATTCAGTATTGCAGGGGACCGGATGTGGATCAATCACTGAAGGTTTGATGTATTAGGCTATTTTCGTGTAGGTGCTATTAGCATTTCGTATTTCATGTCGAGATGTCCAACTTTGAGGTCTGGCCCTGCCCCTTCAGCATGCTTCTAAACGAACGATTTTGATAACTTTTGGTCCCCCATGCCTTATGAAGAAACTGGCCAAGTTTGAAATTGATTGAGCACAATTCCTAGGAGGAGTTCATTCAAATGCGGAGGTTGTAAATCGCCAAAAATTTGTGAAAATATGGACAGCATTCCAAAATGGCCGCCTTCCTATTTATCGTACAACGTTGTTGCCAAGGGTTTTCTGTGCATCTTGGTGAATTGGACAAGTGTATCAAATTTCATGATTCTACGGCAAACTAAGGCCAGTGCAGAGGGTATTTTGAAAAATTCTAGGTGGCGCTCTTGAGCCGTTTCTGTTGCGATTTTTGCCATGCCCCCAAAATACGTAAATTTTCACCAGTCCTGATGCGGCTGAGAAAATTTGGTGATTTTGGGATATGTAAAGGCCCCCAAAAGGCCAATTCATTTGGCGGAAAAAATTGCAGGTCGGGCCTGAACAGAGTACCTTCGCAGCGCTTTGCTGCTCGGGCCTAATTAAGGAACTAAACTATGGGATTAGGTTCAATTAAAGGTAAATTTGGAGTTTGGTTGTTTTTCAGGCTGGAAAATATTTAAAACCTTTATTTTAACATTGTCTCCTCAGTCAGACATTACACACAAACTGAGGAAAATTTAGGATAATAATAATAATAATAAATTCAATTTATACCGCACTTTTCATTAATAAAAATCTCAAAGTGCTACAACAATAAAACAAGTGATAAAATCAAATAAAATCAATAATGGTATCAACTAAGATTAAAGACAGAATCATGTGGAGGCAGAATAGGCCTGCTTAAAAAAATAAATAAATAAATAAATAAAACAAGTGATAAAATCAAGTAAAATCAATAATACTATCAACCAAGATCAAAGATAAAATCATGCGGAGGCAGAATAGGCTTGCTTAAAAAGAAAAGTCTTTAAACCGCTTTTAAAGTCAACCAGTGACTGTGGAGCTCTCAGGCAGTCAGGGAGGGAGTTCCATAGGCGTGGGGCAGCCACACAGAATGCCCTGTCTCCCATGGTCCTTAATTTGGTTGATGATTCTTTCCCTGCCTAACAAAAACTGCTTCAAAAACAAAAAGAGTCAACGAGGTCACAAACGGACCTCTGAGCAAAATTAGTTCTTGAACAACAAACATGGTGGAGGTCGTATCATAGTACAAGTGTTTTTCTGTGTATGAGAACCAAATGTCTATTTTATTATCAATGGAGAAATTTCTTTGCTAATTTTAAAACAAAATCTATTAATGAATTTTGATATAAAAATGGACCAAAGCCTCAGATTTGCCTGGGAGTGAAATTCCTCAAAGACAACTTGCAGGAGAAATGTGGAAACGTTTTTTGTGAGTCCAAACAACCTAAAGATTTGTTTATTTTTATAATAATAATAATAATAATAATTGTCTAATCTTGTCATCTGCGTATGTTTCCCATACACAGACGAAATTCGTCTCTGCATTTAACCCAACCACCTACCAGGCGGTGCAGTGAGCAGCCATAGAAGGCGCTCGGGGAGCTGGAGAAATAGGTGTGCACTCATAGACACCCCAAGATGTGTAGCGGCCGGGACGCGAACCCGCGTCCTTCAGGTCCCAAGTCAAACGCCCTAACCACTACACCATCAATCACAAATATGCAAAACTAGGCCATATTTATTTGTAAATAAAGAGCTAAACTTCATTTATTTTCACTCTACCGGTATACAGTATAGTAAATAAATTTAGCTAAACTTCACACACTTTGAGTCAAAACTGACTTACCCAGTCTGAATGGCTGCTGAGGAAGGGTCATATGTGAGAGTCATGGAACCCTGTGACAATAAAAATACTATTATATGTAAGAAAATGTAAAATGTCTCAGTTTTATTGTTCAGTTCAATAAAAAGTCAACATGTTGTACATTCTGGCATAAAAATGTGAACTTTTGTGAAATTCTGACATTTATTTTGTCCCAGAAACTTTGAGTGAAGGAGTTTAGGCCTGATTTCTCAAATATTTTACTACAAATGTTCTTCCCAAAGTTTAATTCAGTTTAAAATATACAGGGAGTCCTCGATTTACGGCGCCCTCGACCTACGGCAACTCGGACTTACGTCACACATCATAATTAATACAAATGTGAAATTTAAAAAATAAAAATATATATATATATATATTTTTTTTAATGTTCTTGCTTTCATGTGTACAGCACTTTGTTGCAGCTGTGGTTGTTTTAAATGGCGTTATAAATAAAGTATTATTATTAATATTATTATTTTTAAGCCAAATTACGCAGTTTCCGGTAGTTTCAGACAGTTTCTGGCCGCCATGTTTAGCTCCTGTTAGCTCATCAGCCGTACCGTGTTGGTTCAGAGGTTGCTTCGCGCTGACACATTACCTCCAGCTGAACGGGGGGTTTGTGGTTGGATGGATATACGAAGGGAAAAGACGCTGTGGAACGCGTGAAGCATTAGACAGCTTAATGTGACCGGACAACCACCACCTAACATGCTAACGTTAGCTCCACCGGAGACAGGACCCGACAGGCCGCGGAGATGCCTGCTGCAGCCGTTGGCTCACCGGATGTCTGCCTTTTAGCCCCAGATGTTTGATGGACACCGAACTAACATGCTAAAACACGGAGAAAGCTGCAGAGCCTTTTTGGAGGGACGACACCGAGCTAACGGAGGGCTAACGTGCGCAGCTAAGGAGATGCTAATGCTAACGCGGCGCGGAGCCTGCTGGAATGAGAAACGGCTCCAAGTAAGTTATTAAATCTTTTTTCCTTCATGATTGTTCCAAATGTATGGAGTTAACATGCTAACAGTCCTTCCTGTAAACAGTTTGGACCGCGTGGAGCAGCACGAAGCTGCGGAGCTCGGAGCTAGCAAGAGCTAGCATGCTAAAAGACGAAGACAGGCTTGACCAGCTCAAAGTAAAAAATTAATTATTATTTTTATCCAAATGTACCGGTATGTGTTTTTTGATAATTATGTACTACACTGTGTTAGGATAGGCGAAGTGCTTGGTAACTGTACAGTAATGTACATGCACGTGTAGGCTCGGGTGGTCCCGGACTTATGTCAAAATCGGGTTACGAACAGCCCGTAAGTCCGGAACTCGTTCGTAAGTTGCGGACTCCCTGTATATATATTATATTATTATTTTAGCTTTTTTGTTACTTTTGTAAATAGTTAAAAATATATTTTTTGATGGTTTATTTATCCTAACAAAGATGGTAGCCAGCCAACAACCTCTAAGCGACAAACGTGACTCATTTCAAAATAAAGGTCTAGCATTCCTTACAGGAATGCATATCGCCCACCATCTTTTATGCCAGAGTTTTAGACTGTTTTCTAAACTTATCTTGAGACAGTCATAAAATTTGTAGTCAGAACATTTTAGGCCAATCAGTCAGTGCTAGAAGTATGTGATATGAATGACTCTCAGCTACTTCCACATCAAGTTTTAGCTGCTGAACGATTGTAAAATTGACCTTATTATAAAAAATTATGTGTTTGCTAAGATTGATTAGGTGGCCATCATGAATTGGATTGATTCCAAAAGTTCATCAGTTGCAAATATACCGTACATTCATTTATTACTTTCTGGGAAATTCATTAACATTTTTCCAGGGATTCATGAGGTATTTTGCTAACAGATACACAGATCCCTGCCTCTGGTGGTGGGCGATATCAAGTAGCACAAGACTGACTGCATACATACTAGTCTGAGATCCCCTCTCTGTCCACTGGGAACCAACCCACTGTAACTGTGTTTCTTTTTTTGACTGTCTGCAAACTTGCACAGCAAAGGCTGAGATGGAGCTGAGGAGAAAAAACACAAAGTAACAGCCGGTCAATAACCGGACACCTCTGCAGACTTTACTGACGAAAATAAAGAGTCACTCTGTCTCTTACCAAGACCTCCAGAAGAAAACTTGAGAAACTTTCCGTTGAAATGAGAGATGACCGCGTTACACTGATCTGTTGTGTCCATCCTGAAAAAAAAAACACAGGTGAGACTTTACAACACAACAAAAACAATTTCACAAGTGTTTATGTTCTGTAAAAAAAATATAGTAACACTAGCTAACCTACAAACTAAAACTAACAAACTTAAAAACTAAAACTAGTTAGCTTATAAGCTAGGCAGGGCAGCACGGTGGCACAACTGGTAGAGCTGCTGCCTCTCAGCGAGAAGGTTGCCGGTTCAAATCCCGGTCCTCCGGGTACTCCGGTTTCCTCCCACAGACCAAA
>JBBPBX010095879.1:0-13126 GCA_038048925.1 Garcialebias charrua | reverse complement strand
TCAGGGGAAATGATCAACTTGGAAATGAGTGAATCCAGGAACAGAGACACAACACCAGATGGAGACATACACTAGGAAAACACAAACGCTATAGAAGGCAGAAAGTAAATGCCCCTGCAGAGCTCTGCGTACGGCTGTACGCAGCTGTACGCCGGCCGTACGCAGAGGCCCAAGCGTATCCTCGTAGGGCATGTACACGCAAAGCTCCAATTTTACTACCGCGTACGCAATCGCGTTGTCGCACAATAAACTGCCCGGCGCCGGACTGTTTTGTATGCAACACAAATATATTAAATTCCCCTTCTTCATCCTTGATCTAGCCTTTTCTTTTGTTTTTGCCAAAAGGCAAGTGATTGCTTCCTCCTCCGTTGACTACATGACTGAAATGATAATGAAATGAATGAATTTGTCACAAGCGAATTAAACTCAGGTCCAACGTGGCTGCAAGAGGTTCTGTAGATTTCCTGGTGGCTGGTCTGATGTGTGGGCTGCAGAACCAGCGCTCCCTGTTTTTATTTTATTTTTAGAACTTTTTATTAAACATATAAACACAGAACACCGCACAGCTGCAGCTGCCAGCTCGCGCCTTTTTTCCCCCACCCGACCTGTCAATCAGTTCAGTAGGAGTGTCAGCAAATGACCAATCAGCGACCTCAATTTGTCCCGTAGGTAAACGCTCTGCCCTGCAGCTGCTCAAATGACATCAAGAATTTGGTGCGAAAACGCGAGAACGAATGCGAGAACGAATGCGAGAACAAACGCTGAGCAGTGCGGGTGAACTACCTGCGTACTACACACGCATATGGACACGCGTACAGCCCTACGCAGAGCTCTGCAGGGGCCTTAAGGATAAGGGGAACA
This sequence comes from Garcialebias charrua, assembly GCA_038048925.1. Taxonomy (NCBI): domain Eukaryota; kingdom Metazoa; phylum Chordata; class Actinopteri; order Cyprinodontiformes; family Rivulidae; genus Garcialebias; species Garcialebias charrua. The sequence goes on along the minus strand of JBBPBX010095879.1, from coordinate 12,265 downwards.
CAGGACATAAACACAACACAAGATGGGGCTTGACACCAGGAAAAAGACCACAATCCCTACACTTTTGGTTGCCCCTTTCTAACGCGCATGGACTTGGCAATTGTTTTTAGGCCGGTTGCCCTTTTTAACACAACCACAGACCACCGAGCTACCACAGCCCTCTGTGTGGAGCAGCAAGCTGCCAACTAGAGTGCCTGGGGGAACAGATAGTGGGGGTTAAGGGCCTTGCTCAAAGGCCTAGAGTTGGGCAAATGAGGGGTAGGGGAGTCAGATGTGAGTGTTTGAGCAGCTTTGGATGTTATCAGCCCATTTAATGGCCATTATTAGTTGTTATCATCCCATTATATAGCGGTGAGAATGTCCTGCCTACATCCTAGTATGTTTAAAGGTACTGTACATTATTATTGTTATTATCACTGATAATAGGCAGCGTCGCACGGGGATAAACCAGGAAGGTTTTTTTTTCTCCAGCTTATATAACCCTTTTCCTAAACCTAACCTTACACCTGACCCAGTCAAAGTCAAAGTCAAAGTCAAAGTCAACTTTATTGTCAGAACTGCAATATGTACAGGACATACACAGGACCGAAATTGCATTTCTCTCAGTCCCTCGGTGCAACAGTAACCATCTAAACACTAAACACTAAAACATTTAATACACATAAGCATAAAATAGTAAAAAAGTGTAACACTGTCCTGAGTTTTTTCATAATAGTATAAAAGTATGAAAATTAACACCAACACTGAAACACCAAACACCCCTAAAACACCAAACACCCAATGAACATAAGCATAAAATGAAATAATAAAAGTGTAATACTGTCCTGAGTTTTTGCATAGTAGTATAAAAAGTATATCTAATAAACTGAAGGTTCTAGCATTGACATTTGCAAAGAGTGGCACAGCAGCATATAAGTTAATGTACACAGTATATGTATGAGGTAGTTGATGTTGGTATAGAGGCAAAGTGGCATATGCAGTGAGGCACATAAGGCACATTTGGCATCCTTAGATAAGGCTAGTCAGAGAATGCTGTATATGTATCTGCAGTAGTGTAGATAAAAGTAGTGTAAATGTAAACAGTAGTAATAAATGTAAAGCAGTAGTAATAAATGTAAACAGTATTAATAAATGTAAACAGTGAATGTAAACAGTAGTATGACTATAGGCAGTAATGTAATACAAACATTAGTGCAAATATGAGAAGTAGTGCAAACTGAATGAACACATGACCGAGAGTTTAGTGAATAACCCGTTTGATGACACAGAGTCCAGTGTTAAAAACTTTGTGTTGAGTGGTAATGTGTGAGAAAGTTTTTTGTGTTAAGGCAGTTCAAATGGGAGGGGAGGCAGAGCAGGCAGAGTGTTTAGCATTCTGACTGCCTGATGAACAGAGCTGTCTCTCAGTCTGCTGGTACGAGCCTGGAGACTCCTCAGTCTCCTCCCTGATGGCAGCAGTCTAAAGCGGCTGTGTAGTGGGTGTGTGGGATCACCTGCCATGCGGTGGGCTTTCCGAGTGAGGCGTTTGCTGTGTAAGTCCTGCAGTGAGGGCAAGGAGGTGCCGACGATCTTCTCAGCTGCTTTCACGATGCGCTGGAGGCTCTTGCGGCAGGATGCAGTGCATGCACCAAACCACACAGTGATGCAGCTGGTCAGGACACTTTCTATGGCACCTCTGTAGAAGGTGCACATGATGGAGGTTGAAGCTCCAGCCCTTTTCAGCTTGCGGAGAAAGTAGAGGCGCTGGTGAGCCTTCTTCGCCAGTGCTGCAGTGTTCCTGCTCCAGGACAGGTCCTTTGAGACGTGCACTCCCAGGAACTTGGTGCTGTCCACTCTCTCCACTGCGGTGCTGTTGATGGTCAGAGGGGCATGTTGTGCATCCCTCTTCCTGAAGTCCACGACAATCTCCTTTGTCTTCTCCACGTTGAGAGTGAGATTGTTGTGTCCGCACCACAAGGCCAAGCGGCTCACCTCGTTCCTGTAGTCCGTCTCATCGTTGTTGCTGATGAGACCTACCACTGTTGTGTCGTCCGCAAACTTGATGAAGTGGTTGGAGCTGTACGATGGTGTGCAGTCGTGTGTTAGCAGGGTGAATAGAAGGGGGCTCAGCACACATCCTTGTGGGGCCCCTGTGTTCAATGTGATGGTGCTAGATGTGTTACTCCCGATCCGTACTGTCTGTGGTCTCCCGGTCAGGAAGTCTAGCAGCCAGTTACACATTGAGGTGTTCAGCCCCAGACTGTCCAGTTTATGGATGAGCTGTTGGGGGATGATGGTGTTGAATGCCGAGCTGAAGTCGATGAACAGCATTCTAACATAAGAGTCCTTCGTGTCCAGATGTGTGAGAGCTGTGTGGAGGGCAGAGGAGATGGCATCGTCGGTTGAGCGATTAGGTCGGTATGCAAATTGGAAGGGATCCAGGGAGGCAGGTCCCAGAGGACCAACCCTAAACTTAACCCACTTGTCCTTGTGCCTAAACCTAACCAAGACCCTAAACCTAACTGCCAGACCCTTTACTCTGAACTTAATCACATGAGCCAATTATGATTGCTAACAACGCTAACAACATAGCCTATTATCATTGCTAACAACGCTAACAACATACCTTTAAACCCACTAGGAGGTACAGGAGGGTCAGTCTGACCGCTACATATGGGGATAATAACAACTAATAATGGCCATTTAATGACTGATAACATTAGAAGCGAGCGGGTGGGTGTTTCACCTTTCCCACCCATTTTGATGTTGTCAAGCCAGTGAGCTGAACTGGTGACCTTCCGAGTTAAGCCATCATGATTGTTGTAGAGGGAAACAAGGCATGTGAATAAGGTAAATACTCTCTGAATTCACTATAAAATTAAACGTGTGTAAACTTAAAAAAATACAGTATGACTGAAGAAACTGCCATGAAATTCTAAGAGAAACAAAAGTTCCTTTTGTCCTTTATAAAAACGGTGTATTGTGTAAATATCTGTGTGAGTTTAGGGGAAGTCTCTGTCAAGAAGACTATTTCCTTTTGGTCTCTGGACCACGTACATTTTTCCCAGTCCAGCTCTGTGTGTCTCAACCAGTGTTTTCCTTCAGAAAAGCAAAGACATCTCATCACAATTTGTCCAAATTATAGCACAGCTCCAGTATAATGAGCATGACACCACAGTTATGATGATTACAGCATCAGGAGTGGTTCACAAGCCACTATAATAACTGCTGAGACTGAAGACAGCACAGGAGAGTGTATAGAAAGATGAAAGTTATGAAACATATGCTGTAATGCTCAATAATCCATGCTGTAAGGTGATTTTTCTTGTCTAAATGTTTCCTATTCTTATTTTAAAAGCAATTTAGGGTCTTGTGTTGCTTGTCTCTGAACTATTTTAACCACAAATAAGGTGATTTATGATGTGTTTATAAACATACAAAAAAACTATCTGATTATTAAATAAATCTTTAATTTTTGTCGTTTTTAGAGTTTAACTTTTTTTTTTTTTTTACTGTCTTAAGAAACAAAATATGGTCAGGTCTTCATCCTCTTAGCTGTTACTGGCTTGGAGATGCTGAGCTACAAACAGGAAAAATGAAGTTTGGGTGAGCCACACGTCAAGCGAAAATATCCCGGTGGTCGGAAATGCAGGATTACCGTATGTTTATATTGTTTGAACAAACAGATCTCAGCTTCAGTGTGTAGTTATTACCCCTCTACAGTATCTTGATGTTTGAGATGTTGCAGCTGTAAATATCAGAGATTTTTTTTGTAAGTTCAATAATTAATATTAACTAATAACTGACCACAAGCACATATTCCAACCCTTTTATGAACATTCTAACATTCTAAATATAATACAATCACTGTACATTCAAAATAAGATGCCCTCCACTAGTAGTGCCCCCCCCCCCTCCACACACACACACACACACACACACACACACACACACACACACTGCACAGAGGAAATTAATGTCAGACCTGTGTATCCAGGGTCTTCTTCTTCATTCTGTCATGATCCAAACCTTATGGTGGAGGTTGGGACTTCAACAGTAGGAAGGAATGTTTTCAAGAAAATTCAAGGAATATTGCCTATCACTCAATCTAACCCAACTTATCGACTCTCCCACAAGACCAAACAAAAACTGTCCTGAAAAATCTTCCATCCTAGACCTGTTTCTAACAAATACATCTCACAAATTCCTTGGTACAGGTGTATTTGTTGACATTTTGAGTGATCATTGTGTGATTACATCTCTTAGAGCTATTAAACTTCCACCTTCTAAGCTCAGAATTATTCAAAAAAGTGATTTGAAACGTTTTTGTGAACAGTCATTCCTTTGGGATCTATCCCTCTTTGATTGGCAACGTATTCTATTAACCAACGACATGAACTATTTTCATAATAGTTTCATTTATTTTGTGAACAAACACGCTTCTTTCCGCCAGTTCAGGATAAAGGGACGTGACAGCCCCTGGTTTACTCCTGAACTAGCTGACCTCCTGCACAGGAGAGACTATCTTTGGGCTGCAGCGAGAAAATAAGGCTCAGACACTGATAGGTTGAATTTTTGGCAGCTGAGGAATAAATGTACAACTGCCATCAAAGCTGCAAAACGTAACTATTTCTTATCTCAGACCTCCAAAAATCTAAACGACCCAAAAAAATTCTGGAAAACCATCAAATCTCTCTCAGGCATCCCCCAATCATCTGACCTCCCATCACAACTTCTCGTTGACTCTGTTCCTGTGTCAAATAAGCATGAGATCCTGAACTGTTTCAACAAACATTTTGTTGCTTCTAGTTCATTATTTGACACAGTTACAAATGGAAAATCAGCCACTTCATCTAATAACCAAACTTCTACAAATCAAAACACTCCTACAAGTCAATCCTCAGTTAATCATACCTTCTCTTTTTCTCCGTTCTCAGTCAGTGATGTAAATAAACTGTTAAAAGATCTTGATCCTAAAAATTCTGCAGGTCCTAATGAACTTCCACCTTATTTCTTAAGCCCGGCTGCTCGTATCATTACAGTCCCTGTGACCCACACCTTTAACCTGTCCATAAGACAAAACTCCATTCCGGATGCTTGGAAAAGAGCAGTGGTGGGCAACGTTAATCCAAAAATTAGTTCCGCTATTTCTAAAGCACTAATTCATTTATTTAGGTCCGCAATTTCAAAAGCACTAATGTCTTGTGAAAATTAGGGGAAGCTAATTCTAATCCGCTAATTAAATTCAACAATTGGTAGCAGCAAGTTATGCAATATTTGCACTACACTGCCAACTAGCGGTGCATGAACTGTTATACAGTAAGTTGTTTGAGTTTCAGAGTATTTAGTTTGGTTCTCTTCAACAGGTTTGACAAGGACAAAATGTACCCATTCCAAAGTCTGTTAGCTAAACTGCAGACATATTTGGCTGTTTTTTTTCTTCTTTTGTTACTTTTAGTACCACTAGATCGCATGTGTCAAACTCAAGGCCCGTGGGCCAAATCCGGCCTACCATAACCGTTTCTGTGGCTCTCTACACCCTAGAACTTCAAGATAACAGTTGTAAGCATGTTGCTCTCAGGTGATGGGTCCCCATCCCTACACTCCCTGGTCTCTCTGTTAATTGTCTTGCTTATCTCCTCCATTTTGTTGTCCAGGTGTTTGTGATTGTCATGCTGTGTGTTCATGTACCTGTATATAAAGTCAGGGATTTTTTAATTGATAAAGCTCTGTATATGTTGTATAACACAATCATTGTTCCACATTTAATCTATTGTATTGAGGTTTGGGGAAAAGCGTGCAAAACAATTACAAAGCCTGTTTTTATTTTACAAAAGAGAGCTGTAAGAGTAATCACCAGAAAACATTTCAGTCACCCATCAAACACCTTGTTTCTTCAGCTAAATTTATTGAAATTCCAGGAATTGGTAGAATATAGTATTTTATCAGTTATGTATAGGGCTCATAATAACACATTACCTTTAAATATCCAAAGAAATTTAGACAAAGTTATTACAATCTTAAAGGGACAGATATTCATCAAACCACAATTCAGAACCAGCTTAAAGGGACGGTCTACCTCAATTCAGGGAGTTGGATTGTGGAATGTTCTGGAGAGTGATGTTAAAAATGCAAAATCAATTCATTCATTCATTCATTCAACCTTTATTTATACAGGCTAGCCTCGTTGAGTCACGGGGACTCATTTACAAGAGGGACCTGTCTCACTCACACCAAACAACCATCCACTCTCACACTCACACCTAGGGTCAATTTAGAGTCACCAATCAGCCTAACAAGCATGTTTTTTGGTCTGTGGGAGGAAACCGGAGTACCCGGAGGAAACCCACGCATGCACGGGGAGAACATGCAAACTCCACCCAGAAAGGCCCCGGACCGGGATTTGAACCGGCAACCTTCTCGCTGAGAGGCAGCAGCTCTACCAGTTGTGCCACCGTGCTGCCCAATGTATACATTTAAGAAAAAGGTCAAAAAGGACTTGCTCAAAAACTATATATGATGTAGCTTAGTGTGTTTGTGTATTACAGTTAGAAAAATTAAGTAGAGTTATTCATTTTGTGATGTAGTTTGAAGGTTATCATTGGTTGAACAAACTGTGAAATAAGGGGCAGATATAATAAGATTTCATCTTCTTTCTGCTCCTTTCATTTTATCCTACTTGTATTCTTGTATCTGATGAAACTGTTTTGTATTGTTCTTTTAAAATGAATGAATAAACATCAAATCAAATCAAATCAACGGCCCAGTCAGAGTCCAGAACCTGAACCTGAAACCTTCAGAGAGCTGAGCAGAAACCTCAAAGAACTGAAGCAACAATGGAAAGAAGAGTGGGTCAGAACTCCTCCAGAACCAGGAGAGAGACTGATGAAGTCCTGCAGAGAACCACAGAGGGTTCTGCTGCTGAAGGAGGTTCTGTTGGGTCAGAGGCACAAGCTGAGGTTAAATTTTAATGATTTTAGAACTTGTTAAAGATCATCCATCCAGCCATCCAGCTAACTGTCTATCCATCCATCCATTCAGCTAAAAGTCTATTCATCCTTGTATCTGATGAAACTGTTTTGTATTGTTCTTTTAAAATGAATGAATGAACATCAAATCAAATCAAAAATAAGTCTGTATCTCTGTGTTTATCATTGTCCTGGCATTGTCTCCTGTTGCCTCTGTCTCCTGAGTTCCTTGTGATTCCCTGAGTATGTAAGTTTGCTGCCCTGTCTATTTTATGTTCTTAATTTCTGTGGCCGTCGCGGACGCCATTTTGAAGAGTCCTAATGGTGAACTACTTTTTTTAAATCCAGCAGATTTGACCATTTCGTGAAACTCTCAAGCTCAGAAAAACTTGTGCTATAACGTCAGCTATGAAATATATTTTTTCTCAGCAAAGAAATAATTGTTTTACCGTGTTTTGTTGTAAAATCCTGGCTTCTTTGGCCGTCGCGGACGCCATTTTGAAGAGTGCTAATGTGGCGAAATTCTATTTTTAAATCCAGACGCGTCGCGTAGGCCCTGAGAAACATCCATAAGTTCACCCTCCATGTTAAAAAGTCTTCGTCTGACTCTTCGAAAACAAGCAATAAGGCTCCAGAGTAACACACTGGCTGCTAACTGCTATAGAGAGAGCACACACCAAGAGACTGAGGGGGACGCTTTTTTGTGACGGACCACATCCGGCGCTGCTCGTAAATACGTTATTTCGTTTTTACTGATAGATAATTAGTTATTAGCGGTACTGCATTTTAAATAAAAATAGCACAAATCCGCTTATGAATTATAAAACTTAGTCAATCCGCTGTAAAGCTAACAGATTATTTAGCTACGCTATAAGCGGATTAGCGCAATAGCGCTACCTAGCGGTCGGTGGCCCTCCACTGGAAAAGAGCCTTTGTTCTTCCTTTGCTGAAGGGAGGTGACCCCACCTCACTAAACAACTATCGACCGATCTCTAAACTCTGCATTTTAGCCAAGGTTCTAGATAAACTGATAAACTCTCAAATCAAAAGTTATCTGGACTCATTTAACATCTTACCTCTCCATCAATCTGGTTTCAGGAAAAAAACATAGCACAACGACTGCTTCACTGAAGGTTCTTAATGACGTTGTTGAAGCATTGGATGCTAAGGATTATTGTGCTCCACTTTTTTTAGACCAGTCTAAAGCTTTTGACACTGTGGATCATAACATATTGTGTCATAAGCGCTCAGAAATCGGTTTCTCAGATCACACCATTGGTTGGTTTTCTAACTATCTTTTCGATTGGAGGCAATGTGTTCAACATAGCGGTATTTCTTTCAGTTATTTAACAGTTAAATATGGTGTACCACAAGGCTCAGTCTTAGGACCAACCCTCTTTACAATCTGCATAGGTAATGTAGGTCAGAGCATCTCTGTCATGATCGCGTCTCTGCATTGTGAACCCATGTGCAGGAGAAACGAGGAGGCTCCGGTAAAAGTAAGTAAAACTGTTTATTAAATAGTAAAGCAAACAGCTGGCGGTGCAGCAAAAACTTACTCTAAGTGGATGAGACACAGAAGGAGTAGCATACATGAAGCCTTGACAGGACAAGAACAATCTCGAGACAAAGACTAGACACCAAGGGGCTGAATATATACTAACACTGACAAGGAGAAATGAAGACACCTGCAGTGATTAAGATTACACACATGTGAGACAGTATGTTTCCATCCAATTTAAATTCGATTTTTGAGCGAATTTTAGAAAATTTCGCTAAAATGTAAATTAAAATTATGAGGATCAGAAGTGTTTCCATTAAACTGGCTTGAAGCGCATCTGCAATGCCACGCAAAGCGTCTCTACGTCAGACGTCAGCGTCATTACGTCACACGTCAGCGCCATACGTCAGACGTCAGCGTTACGCACTTCCACAGTAAACAGGAAGTAGCGTTTGAAAACAGACATCTCGGCAAAATGGAGAGAATATTTCAGGTATGTGTTGCTATCGGGCAAGTTGTATTTATTCTGTCATGCCAACTAGTTTTAGCGATGTTACATGTTGTCCGGAGCGGAAACAGCTGATCAGTCACGTGACGTGAATGTTCGCTGCGGCAGAACTGAGTCGGCTAATCTGTTTCCATCTGTCGTTTAGCCGACTCAGCTCTGAATCGACTCCCCAAAAACTACCTCAAGCGAGCGTATAAACTTTAGAGCGACTTAGAGGAAGTTAACTCGAATTATGCCGTTTCCATTTAGCTTTTCTGATGCGATGCTTCATAATGCGCACCTAGAAACCTTGATGGAAACACGCCTAGTGTAGGGTGACAGGAGGAGGAATGCTGAGCAGGGACTGGTAAACATGAGGGAGAGACAACATGAATCAATCAATCAATCAATCAACTTTATTTCTATAGCACATTTTAAACAGGGACTGGTAATAATGAGGGAGAGACAATAATAATAATAATAATAATAATAATGAATTTAATTTATAACACACTTTTCATTAACAAAAATCTCAAAGTGCTACAAAGTGCAACAAAAATCAAAGATCAAATAAAAACAAGTGATAAAACAAATAAAATCAATAATAATATCAACTAAGATCAAAGATAAAATCATGTGAAGGCAGAGTAGGTTCGCTTAAAAAGAAAGGTCTTTAAGCCGTTTTTAAAGTCAACCAGTGACTGTGGAGCTCTCAGGTATTCAGGGAGGGAGTTCCATAGGCGGGGGGCAGTCACACAGAATGCCCAGCCTCCAATGGTCCTTAATTTGGTTTGAGGAATGTGAAGGAGATTACTGTTCTGTGATCGTAGAGACCGGGTGGATGAATACGGTGCAAGAATGTCCCTTAGATAATCAGGAGAAGTTCCGTGTAAGCATTGGTGTGTAATGAGAGCAGTTTTGTACTGAATTCTGTAGGTGACAGGAAGCCAATGGAGGTTATGGAGAATGGGTGTAATATGTTCAAATTTACGAGCTCTCAACAAAACCCTTGCTGCACTGTTTTGAATATATTGAAGCTTCTGAAGGTATTTGCCAGGGATTCCAATAAACAGGAAGTTGTAGTAGTCGAGCCTTGATGAGACAAAAGCATGGACGAGTTTCTCAGCATCAGAAAAAGTTAGAGATGGGCGAAGTCTGGAGATGTTTCAAAGATGGAAGAAGCAGGTTTTAAACAGATGCTTAATGTGATTTTCAATGTAAGATGAGAGTCCATTTTTATTCCAAGATTTGTAACAGAGGTGGAGAGGGGGATGTCTTGTCCAGAAAAGGAAATTGTTGTTATAGTTGATGTTTGTACCTGGTGAGGGGTGCCAATCAGTATGGCCTCAGTCTTGGAGCAGTTTAATTGAAGAAAGTTCTGATTCATCCATGCCCTTATTTCCTCCAGGCAGGTAGAGAGGGCAGTGAGTGAAGATGGAGATGACAATGGGGATGATGATGATGCTCCAGTCCTGATGTAAAGCTGTGTATCGTCGGCATAACAGTGAAAAGAAATGTTGAACTGATTAATAATTTGACCTAAAGGCAGCATGTAAAGGGAAAATAGCAGGGGCCCCAGAACTGACCCTTGAGGGACACCACAGGAGACACAGACTGTCTGGGAAGTGGCATTGCCAAGACTAACACATTCCAGCCTATTGGAGAGGAAAGATTTGAACCAGTCCAGGACAGTGTCACAGAGACCGACCTCCACATGAAGACGGTGGAGGAGGATACTATGGTCCACAGTGTCGAAAGCTGCAGTGAGGTCAAGGAGGACAAGGATGGAGGGAGAACCAGTGTCAGCAGCCATGAGGACATCATTGGTAACTCTCAGCAATGCAGTCTCAGTACTGTGAGCCGCTCTGAATCCAGACTGAAACTTCTCATACAGGGAGTGTTGCTGTAGGTGGTCCTGCAGCTGAGCAGCAACTGCTTTTTCCAGCACCTTAGACAGAAATGGGATGTGTGAAATTGGGCGGTAATTAGAAAGAATGTCGGGATCCAAATTTGATTTTTTCAGAAGAAGCCTAATGATGGCAGTTTTTAGACGCAGTGGAACATGACCAGATTGTAGAGACTTATTTATTATTTGTGTGATTAATGGGCTTATTGCAGAGTGATTGGATTTTATGAGAGATGAGGGGAAGGGATCCAGGGTGCATTTACTAAACATCTGTAAATCTATGTTTTACCTTCTGTTAAGCATCAGTGTCAATGTATTTTCTTTGTGCTTCTGTCTTGGTTTTTAAGATTTAACACTGTAAAGAGACTCTTCAAACCCAATAATTTGAAGTGATCCATTAAAAAACTTTTTTTTTTACTTTTTCATTTACATAAGAAAACTGGCAGTCATATTGTTACAAAACAGTCAGGTCAATGGAGAATTTAATGCAGTGCTTATCACCAAAGAAAATATGGGTTCATTTGTGATTAAAGGATACTTAACTTTGCATAAATGTAACAAGATAATTGTTGGGCTGTACAGTAGTCCCTCGCTTCTTTGCGCTCTATTGCGGTTTTTCAAAATAAGATTGGACATGACACACAATTGGCTGATTGATGTATAAGCCCCATGGTCAGCATGGATGGTTTACAAAGTACTGTATTTAAAATAAAGTATTTAAAATTATTTAGCACCTGCTGCACTTGTGTGCAGTCCACATTTGCTGGAAAAGCTTCCTCATGCAACGTGTCATATCTCTTGTCTGCAGCGGAGAAGTGGGCGTGGCCGAGAGCACTGGCAGAGAGCAGCTGGAAGCAGAGAGCTGAGTTCAAAATAAACTACTGCTTACTACTTGTACATCTATTCTTATTTTGCTTTTTTTTTTCACTTATCACGGGCTACAGGGTACGGATCCCCCACGATAAACGAGGGACTACTGTATAACATCGTTTAAACACATCATTCAGGCTTAACTGGAACAGTTGAGTAAAATAAATATGGATTCCTTCCAGCCCTTTTCTTTACCCACTTATTCCTGTTCAGTGTCATGGGGAGCTGGTGCCAATTTCCAGAGTTAGAGTACACCATGGATAGGTTGCAAGTCCATCAAAGGAATTTATCAGGACAAAACGAATAACTTTTCATGTGCACAGTCACACCTGGGGACAATTTTGACTGTATTTAACCTAACGTGGGTGTTGGGGGGGGGGGGGTTGTGTTTGCTGTGTACAGAACAGAGTATCCAGAGAAACCACACACCATGTAGAGCAGGCAAACTCAATGCAAGTAGGACACAAGAAGTAGGACATAACAAACCCAGAACCTTAACCAAGACATTGGCCTTCATGCACGAACCGTTCGTACGCACAGATTTGTTCTTAAAC
>JBBPBX010095878.1:0-13127 GCA_038048925.1 Garcialebias charrua | reverse complement strand
CCGGCCGCATCACACTCGGCTGCAAACCGCTCCAGTGAAAGTTGTAAATCACGAACTGATGAAGCCAGTAGGACCACATCATCTGCAAAAAACAGAGAAGCGATTCTAAGGTCACCAAAACGGATCCTCTCAACACCTTGGCTGCGCCTAGAAATTCTGTCCATAAAAGTTATGAACAGAATCGGTGACAAAGGGCAACCTTGGCGGAGTCCAACTCTCACCGGAAACGAGCCTGACTTACTGCCGGCAATGCGGACCAAGCTCTGACACCGGTCGTACAGGGACCTAACAGCCCTTATCAAAGGGCCTGGTACCCCATACTCCCGGAGTACCCCCCACAGAACCCCCCGAGGGACGCGGTCGAATGCCTTCTCCAAGTCCACAAAGCACATGTAAACTGGTTGGGCAAACTCCCACGCACCCTCCAGGACCCTGCTGAGGGTGTAGAGCTGGTCCAGTGTTCCACGACCAGGACGAAAACCACACTGCTCCTCCTGAATCCGAGGTTCGACTATCCGACGGACCCTCCTCTCCAGAACCCCTGAATAGACCTTACCAGGGAGGCTTAAGAGTGTGATCCCCCTATAGTTGGAACACACCCTACGGTCCCCCTTTTTGAATAGGGGAACCACCACCCCAGTCTGCCAATCCAAGGGAACTGCCCCCGATGTCCACGCGATATTGCAGAGTCGCGTAAGCCAACACAACCCTACAACATCCAGAGCCCTAAGGAACTCCGGGCGAATCTCATCCACCCCCGGAGCCTTGCCACCGCGGAGCTTTTTAACCACCTCGGCGACCTCAGCACCAGAGATCGGAGAACCCGACCCAAAGTCCCCAGGCTCTGCTTCCTCAGTGGAAGACGTGCCAGTAGGATTGAGGAGGTCTTCGAAGTATTCCGCCCACCGACTCACAACATCCCGAGTTGAGGTCAGTAGCACGCCACCTCCACCATAAATGGTGTTGGTCTCGTACCTCTTTCCCCCCCTGAGACGCCGGATGGTGGACCAGAATCGCCTCGAAGCCGTACGGAAGTCATTCTCCATGGCCTCTCCGAACTCCTCCCACGCCCGAGTTTTTGCCTCAGCAACCACCCGAGCCGCATGCCGCTTGGACTGCCGGTACCTATCAGCTGCTTCCGGGGTCCCACAAGCCAAAAAGGCCCAATAGGACTCCTTCTTCAGCCTGACAGCATCCCTCACTGCCGGTGTCCACCACCGGGTTCGAGGGTTGCCACCACGACAGGCACCAACAACCTTGCGGCCACAGCTCCGATAAGCTGCCTCGACAATAGAGGCGCGGAACACGGCCCACTCGGACTCCATGTCCCCCGCCTCCCTTGGAACGTGTTCAAAGCTCTCCCGGAGGTGGGAGTTAAAGCTCCGTCTTACGGGAGACTCTGCCAGACGTTCCCAGCAGACCCTCACAATACGTTTGGGTCTGCCAGGTCTGACCGGCATCCTCCCCCACCATCGGAGCCAACTCACCACCAGGTAGTGGTCAGTTGACAGCTCCGCCCCTCTCCTCACCCGAGTGTCCAAGACATGCGGCCGCAGATCAGATGAGACGACAACAAAGTCGATCATCGAACTGCGACCTAGGGTGTCCTGGTGCCAAGAGCACATATGGACACCCTTATGCTTAAACATGGTGTTCGTTATGGACAATCCATGACGAGCACAGAAGTCCAATAACAGAACACCACTCTGGTTCAGATCAGGGGGGCCGTTCCTCCCAACCACACCCCTCCAGGTCTCACTGTCATTGCCCACGTGAGCGTTGAAGTCCCCCAGTAGAACAAGGGAGTCCCCAGGAGGCGCACTCTCCAATACCCCCTCCAAGGACTCCAAAAAGGGTGGGTAGTCTGAGCTGCCGTTTGGTGCATAGGCACAAACAACAGTCAGAGCCCGTCCCCCCACACGTAGGCGAAGGGAGGCTACCCTCTCGTTCACCGGGGTGAACCCCAACGTACAGGCACCAAGATGGGGGGCAACCAGTATGCCCACTCCTGCTCGGCGCCTCTCACCAGGGGCAACTCCAGAGTGGAAGAGTGTCCAACCCCTCTCAAGGAAACTGGTTCCAGAGCCAGAGCCATGCGTTGAGGTGAGTCCGACTATTTCTAGTCGGAACCTCTCAACCTCACACACTAGCTCAGGCTCCTTCCCCACCAGAGAGGTGACATGTTTTTATCATTACAGTAGAATATCCAATTACTAATTTATTCCAAATACAAATCTGACAGGTAGTTGCTTTAATTTCTTTGAGTATAATGAAAAATCAGTTGTTGTCTATGTATTAAATATCTAAAAGAAAATGTTTAAAACAATACCAAAACCATAAATGAATGACAAAGAATGACAATGAAGACACCTTGACATTGACCTTGATAAATTTTTATACAACACTCCAAAAAGCAAATTAAATTACATTCAAACAAAAATATTTTTGTCTAGTGGAATATTTCATATGGTCTAAATTAAAGGGATGTAATCGGGTAGTTTCTTATCTTGCTCATTCATTTAAACCCTTTTCTCACAAAATTATGCCCTAATTACTAATCTAACCTCATTATATTCATTCATTCATTAATTCAACCTTTATTTATACAGGCTAGCCTCGTTGAGCCACGGGGACTCATTTACAAGAGGGATCTGTTTCACTCACACCCAGGGTCAATTTTTAGAGTTACCAATCAACCTAACATGCATGTTTTTGGACTGTGGGAGGAAACCGGAGCACCCGGAGAAAACCCACGCATGCACGGAGAGAACATGCAAACTCCACCCAGAAAGGCCCCCGGACCAGGATTTGAATCTTGGACCTTCTCGCTAAGAGGCAGCAGCTCTACCAGTTGCGCCGCCGTGTTGCCCACGGTGGCGCAACTGGACTACAACACCAGTAAAAGAAACTAACAAGAAATACAAATACAAAGTACGACTGTGGTGATGCATAGTACATTATCACTGATGTCCCATCACAGTTTGGTAAATTTAAGCTGTCACATTTATTTTGTTAAAAATATTTCAGAACAAAGTTGGACAATTGAATGGATACTGTATATTGACCATTGGCATTTGGACTTCATTATATTATAGATTTTTAAGGATAATTATTTCCTTTATTTAGCTAGTAAATAATTTATTCACGAGGGCTTTGATCTATAAATAATTGCACAAGTCTGTTTATGTTTATGTTTATGTTTATTAAATTTGTTCATTTTTTTACAAAAGAAACAATACAAGGCAATCTCATAATGATAGTGTACAAAATGTAAAAAAATGAAAGGTGGCAGAAAGAAGAATAAATCTTATTATATCTGCCCCTTATCTCCAGCAATCAGATTAAACAACAGTAGTCAAACCATGTAAACAATAATAATCTTCAACCAACTTTTTCCAACAATCAGGTTAAACAATAATATTCTTCAACCAACAGTACAAAATGACTAATTCTTTTTAGTTTTCTAACTAATACTAATACAGTACAAAATGACTAACACTTTCTAATTTTCTAACTAATACAATACACATTACGTTATTTCACATATATTTTTTTTAACATATTTGTTTTGATCATTTTTTTAAATGTAAACATTGACTTGGCATTTTTAAGTCCATATCTAACACTGATTGTGTACAAACCATCTGATTTATTCCTAGCATCAATGCCTCTGACTTTCTCTCTTGCCCACAGCCAGTATGTCTAACAGCAGCTGACCCACTTCAGGGCACCACTGCCAATTTATTTCATCTATCTATTATAGTTTACCCGCTTCTTCAACTTTGGGTCATGGGGTTTCTAGTGCACATGTCCAACAATCATTATGCGAGAGGCAGGGTACCCAATAGGGCCACATAGAAACACTCACTCACTCACTCACTCACTCACTCACTCACTCACTCACTCACTAACCCCGGCTTTACACTGCACGCGGCTCCGCTCCGGTCCGGTCTGACCTCCGCAGCAAATACGCACCCATTATAATCAATGACAGAATTTACACTGGCTCCACACGGCGGCGGTGAGCTGCGGCGAGCGGACGGCACTCCGTCAAAATTAGAAATTTTTCTATTTCTGCCTGATGCCGGAGCTGTGCCGGAGTCAACTTTTGAAGATTACGTCGCACCAACAGGAAAAGGAACGAGCACAACATCCGTATTTACAAAATAAAATCACCACGGGCGGACTAATCCTAGCTTTATACGGATTTATTTGTACAAAAATGCTGTCAAACTATCATTTATGACTATTCTATGACTAAACTATTATATTTATGACTATGACTACGCCTACAAACGCAATACAAGAAATAAATAAATAAAAAAGTATTTTATTCTGAAATGTAAACATCACTTCCTGTTGCTCAAACCATGTAGCTCATTTACGAGAGAAGATCAAGGTAGCAGTCTCTCTACAGTTGTTCTCCTTCTTCCACCGAATGAATTGTTTTGTTCTGACTTACTTATTTATCACTTGATTTATCGCGCTATCTCGCAATTCCCGCGCACGTGTCTCGGAGCGGCGCATCCAGGTGGACCTGAGCGGAGCGGAGGCAGTGGAAATTGGACTCGTCCAGCTGCGACCTGCGGACCGGAGCGGGGCGGAGCCGCGTGCAGTGTAAAGCCGGGGTAATACTTAGGAACAATTTAGAGTAACTAATTAGCATATCATACATGTTTTTGGTCTGTGGGAGGAAACTGGAGTACCCAGATAAAACCCACACATGTATGGAGAGAGCATGCAAACTCTACCCAGAAAGGTCTCTGGACCAGGATTTGAACTAGGGTAATCTGCTCACTGAGATGTAGCAGTTCTACCAGTTGTGCCACTATGGTGCCACCAATGTCAATTTATTTTTAGAAAACATCCAAATAATGTATTTGTTGAAATGATCAACAACTGTGATAAAAAAAAATACTTGTTTGGACAGTCCAAATCAAGGAAACTGATGAATGTTGGTTACCGAGATCCCACTCTGGAGCCTGACCTAGGAGAGGGAGTCATCTGATGACCGTTATCAGCCCTATGGGGCTCAGTTAGGCTCCAACATAATGAGCAACATGGGTTTCAGGATTTTGTCAAATCATCTGCTTCTAGAACATGTAACATTTTGGTGCACGTCAGTCCTAACTGATCATCCATCTATCCATCCATTGTCTTCCGCTTATCCGGGGTCGAGTCGCAGGGGTAGCAGCCTCAGTAAGTAGGCCCAGACTTCCCTCTTCCCTGCCACGTGGAGCAGCTCCTCCGGGGGAATCCCAAGGCGTTCCCAGGCCAGCCGAGAAACATAGTCCCTCCAGCGTGTCCTGGGTCTTCCTCTGGGTCTCCTCCCGATGGGACATGCCCGGAACACCTCACCAGGGAGGCGTCCAGGAGGCATCCTAACCAGATGCCCGAGCCACCTCAACTGGCTCCTCTCGATGTAAAGTAGCAACGGCTCTACTCCACGTCCCTCCCAGATGACCAAGCTTCTTACCTTATCTCTAAGGGAGAGTCCAGACACCCTGCGGAGGAAACTCATTTCACCCGCTTGTATCCGAGATCTCGTTCTTTCGGTCACAACCCAAAGCTCATGACCATAGATGAGGGTGGGAACGTAGATTGATCGGTAAATTGAGAGCTTTGCCTTTTGACTCAGCTCTCTCTTCACCACGACAGACTGGTACAGTGCCCGCTTCACTGCGGATGTTGCACCTATCCGCCTATCGATCTCACGCTCCAGTTTTCTCTCATTCGTGAACAAGACCCAGAGATACTTCAACTCCTCCACTTGGGGCAGGACCTCATCCCCGACCCGGAGAGGGCACGCTACCCTCTTCTGGCTCAAGACCATGGCCTCGGACTTCGAGGAACTGATCCTCATCCCGGCCGCATCACACTCAGCTGCAAACCGCTCCAGCGAAAGATGTAGATCACGACCTGATGAAGCCAATAGGACCACATCATCTGCAAAAAAACAGAGAAGTGATTCTAAGGCCACCAAATCGGATCCCATCAGCACCTTGGCTACGCCTAGAAATTATGCCCATAAAAGTTCTGAACAGAATCGGTGACAAAGGGCAACCTTGGCGGAGTCCAACTCTCACTGGAAACGAGCCTGACTTACTGCCGGCAATGCGGACCAAGCTCTGACACCGGTCATACAGGGACCTAACAGCCCGTATCAAAGGGCCTGGTACCCCATACTCCCGGAGTACCCCCCACAGAACCTCCCGATGGACGTGGTCGAATGCCTTCTCCAAGTCCACAAAGCACATGTAAACTGGTTGGGCAAACTCCCACGCACCCTCCAGGACCCAAACTTATGGTAAATGGTAATGGTAAATGGAGCTTGTTTATATAGTGCCTTCCAGCCCCCTGTGAGGAGCCCCAAAGCTCTTTACAATACCAGCTATCCACCCATTCATTCACACATTCATACACCGGTAGCGGTAGCCTGCCATGCAAGGCGCCATCCAGACCTACCGGGAGCAACTCGGGGTTACGTGTCTTGCCCAGGGACACAACGACACATGGTGGGCGGAAGCGGGATTTGAAGCTCCAACCTTCCGATCTGGGGTCGGCTGCCACTACCACTGTGCCACAGCCGCCCCCATAAATCCAAGTCCTCTACATGCTCACTGGATCCTCTCCTTACAGCCCTTGTTAAATATTGCATTGTATCACTTCTTCCGTTCATTTCTGCTATTATCCACTCTTCTCTCTCTTCTGGAACTGTCCCAGTTATTTTCAAAACTGCAGTTATCACTCCAATCGTTAAAAAAACCTGGATTGGATCCTAATACCTTCAAAAATCTCTGTCCTATTTCTAACTTTCCATTCATTTCTAAAATTCTGGAAAAAACAGTCGCCTCTCAACTCCACCTCCATTTAACCGATAACAGTCTATACAAACAGTTTCAGTCTGGTTTCTGCCCCGGTCAGCACATCATCATCATCAACTTTATTCGACAGACTCGTGGTCCACAAAAAAACATAACACACACAACACATACCGAAAAAAATAAAAAGAATAAAAATATATTTAATAAAAAATAAAATCTTATAAGAGACTTGCGTACCAATGATTCCACAGAGACGACAGGTATCTTAGCGTACTGACAGAGGGATGTGAAAACGTTACAATAAGACTGTTCATGGAGCTGCACAAACGACGCATAAACTTGTACATCAAATTTCTCATGAGCGCCTGAAACGTTCTGACATGTGCATTACAGAACATTTCACTTGCATTGCTGAACCTTGGTTTCTTAAGTAGAATTCTCAGGGAGTCATTATAAGCAACCTTAAGCTTCTGCATGCTAGCTTTTTTAAATTTACACCACAGAGGAGCTGCATACAAGGATGTACAGTAAGCTTTAAACAAACATATTTTTACCTCATTAGTGCACATGTGAAACTTCCTCCTCAGAATGTTTGCCTGGGCGTACAACATGCGACACTGTCGATAAATGTCATCATCATCACATAGCTGGTCAATGATGTAGTGACCCAGATATTTAGTTTTTGAGCAAACATTTAACTTTTGTCCTGACAAAAAGAAATCAGGGAAACAGAGTTGCTTGTCTGCTTTAGTCCTACATATTAGCACAACCGTTTTCTTAGTATGGCATTACTCATGCCCTGAGAGCATGAATAAATTAAAGTAAATACAAAACAACGCCACCCTGGGAATTTCACCCCGAGCATTTACTTTAAGGCCACGCAGGTTCGCCTTGCACTGATTAAAACATCCGGGACAACTGTTCAAAATAACAATGATTTATTACAATTAATCTAAACATTTGTCAGTTATACCATCCTTAAAATGCAGTGTTTATTCACAATTAGTCACTCAGTAAATCATTAAAATTGGCATGCTAAACTACAACACAACAAAACTACATAAATAAACAAAAGATAACCCTTTAAACCCAACACACAAACACTGAATGATTTTCACAATTAAATACAGATCACCCTTCAACTGGTTCTGGCACTCGCGACATGCCGTAGGTAAGGCAAGTGGCCACACTGACGTCACACCCTGCACGCCACTGGAAGGGCAGCGGCTGACGACACCACAGTCCACTTTTCAAGCACTTGCGCACAGCTTCCTCAAACGGAGTTGCAGAGGAACCAGAGGGGACGCCGGAAGGAAAAAGCAGCAGTGTCCGGAAACAGAGCAGCAGTGGTCCCGATGGGGGGGAAGACCTAAGAAAGTTAATTAATAACTATTCTTCATACAGCTGCCACAAAATAGAGCTTACAATGACAATTGTTTCCTTACCTGCCGATCTTCACAACCATGTACACACGCACACACACTTGTGTATGAGGGAACGGAGAAGCGCAGCACCGTAGCACTTTACCTATGACAACACTTCCAATTAGTGTTTCTATCCGATCAGCTATTGTATATCAGCTATAGTACAGAGAGAGAGCGACAACACCTACCCCGTGAAGGAATAAACACCGGCCCGCACCTCACTCAGCGATGGGTTGCCTTGCACGGCCAACACCCACGGCCACCAGCCACACAGCGGGAGCACGAAGACGACCTTACTGACTGAATGCAGCAGCTACCTATATACCACGCCCACTGGCTCCTCGCAGCTGAGAACTATTGGTGTAATTAGGTGCCTTCCTCTATCACCACATTAGCATTGTACTACACATCAAATTTCAACCCATAATCAGAGCAGATATTCAGTAACTGTTGAAAACCAGCACTGCTGGGCGAGAGGACAGCCAGGTCATCAGCATACATAAAGTGATTAACCAGGTTATCACCGATCACACATCCAGTTTTACAGAGGTTCAATTCTTTTGACAGGTCGTCCATATAAATGTTAAACAGGGCAGGTGAAAGAAGCCCACCCTGACGCACACTGTTACTCACACCAAAGGAAGCCGAGATGTTATTGCCCCATTTTACATGCATTTTCTGGTTAGAATACCAGTAAACTAAAATTCGTATAATAATATCTGGAACACCTCTCTGTTTTAATTTGTCAAATAACTTGTAATGATTGACACGATCAAATGCCTTAGAGGCATCAATAAACCCAATTAACACAGATGATTTTTTTTGCACAGAATCTGCTCTCCTCAGAATCACCAACTCTCTTCTCATGGCAGCAGATTCTGGTTTACTTTCCCTCCTAATACTTCTCGATCTCAGTGCGGCTTTTGATACCATCTCCCACAACATCCTCCTCCATAGACTTTCATCCATTGACATCACCCACACACCCCTCGCTTGGTTTCAGTCCTATCTCTCTGGTCGCACCCAGTTCATCCAACTAAAATCATTCAGATCCCATTCCTCTCCTGTGACTTCAGGTGTGCTCTAAGGCTCTGTCCTGGGGCCCCTTCTTTTCATCATCTACCTTCTCCCCCTTGGCGATATCTTCAGTAAATTTAACACCCATTTCCATTGTTTTGCTGATGACACCCAGCTCTTTTTATCCACTGCACCTGACTCTTCACTTCCTCCCTCCTCCCTCACTTCCTGCTTAGCTGAAATTAACTCCTGGTTCACGTGTAACTTCCTGAAATTAAACAGTGATACATCAGAGTTTTTACTCATTGTACTAAATCCACCTTATCTAAAGTTAACAGTTTTTCCCTCTTCATTGACAACTCCTTGGTTTCTCCCTCCTCTCACATCAAGAGTCTGGGTGTCATTCTTGATAGCACTCTCTCTTTTCATTCTCAAATCAATAGTATTACCCGATCTGCATATTTCAAATTAATCCTTAAGCTTCAAATGGTTCAAAATTCAACTGCCCGCATCGTTACCAACCCCCCCATTCTACCACACCACCCCAGTTTTACAGCAACTTCACTGGCTTCCAGTCACATTCAGAATTCAATTTAAAATCCTGTTGTACACTTTTAAGGCTATTCATAGCCTCTCCCCTCCTTACCTGTCTAATCTCCTGCACATTACCACCCATTCACGCTCTCTTCGTTCTTCCTCTTCCATCCATCTCAATGTGCCTCTTGTCCACCTCAGCACCATGGGACACAGAGCCTTTTCTCACTCTGCTCCCCAACTCTGGAACGCTCTTCCCCCAGACATCCGTAACATTGACTGCCTTCTGACCTTCAAATCAAAACTCAAAACTCATCTGTTCAAGTTAGCCTTCTCACTTTAATTTTTCTTTTTTATATAGTTATTTTATATTGTTTTATTGTGTTTTTAATGCTGTGAAGTTTCCTTGGATGTTTTGAAAGGTGCTACCAAATAAAATGCATTATTATTATTATTATTATTATTATTATTATTATTATTATTATTATTATTATTATTATTATTATTATTTTCTGGTGTTTCTACTTACAGATTTGAACGAACTTCTCCTAGGGATTTTAAAGGATTGCCTTCAAACTTGGTTAATATGCCCTTAATACACTGGACAGTAAAAATGATCAAAAGCTTGCATTTTCATTTATACTAAAGGGGCGTGGCCAGGACTCAAATTTGTGTTTCACTCCATAAATTTCAAACAGCTATAACTTTCACAATGAAAGACTGAAATGCACCAAACTTGGCATGACTCATCCCTGTTGGATGCCCGGCGATCCTTTGTTGTCATGTTGTGACTTCATTGAGGTCCTGCCCCCTCAGAACAGGAAGTCACTTTTTTTACTTGGAAGCACCCTTGAACTAATCCGGATAAGGTAAGCGTGAATATTTGATTTGGATCCAATATGTACAGTATTATCTTAACATAATCAATTGATGGTAAATAAAGTTTAAGAACCACATTAATCAGTTATCAAACTGGGAGACTACAAAACTGAAGTCAATGTATTGTTTGCAATCCTATGAAATGTCTGTGCAGCTTTAAGGGATAACATTTGTGTATGGGTGCAAGAGTAATGTAAGAAATCTGATCTGTTAGTGGTTTTATTTTTCAACAAAAATTGCATGTGATCCTTTTTTCTCAAATTACTTGCAACTTATCTTCAGAAAGAATTGAATCACAAGATCTGGATTCCTCAAGTGATGAGCAGGAGTACTTTTATTCAGCCACGGAGGCAACAGAAACTTCAGCCACGGAGGCAACAGAAACTTCAGCCACAAAGGCAACAGAAACACAAGTGAATGAGATGACAGATGAGGATACCAATAAGGCACCAGAGACAACATCTTCATCTTCCATTTCCTCTTGTTCTCGTCAAAAACATGGTAAAGAAATAGTTGTTGGTTTGTCTTGGGCTTTTGTACCAACTACTGTTTTCTGTCAAAAACTCATTCTATAGTTCACAAAAAAGTTACATCATGTCATCTGGACGGTTTCCTTTTTGGAAGAAAATTTTTCATCTTTCATCTGAAGGACTTAATCAGTCTGAGGCCTACCAACAGGATATGTCATACCAAGCACATTGTTGATGTGTTTCAAACCAGTCTGCTGTTGAGTTCCCAGGCATAATGGCTTTACACATGCAAAATGGAGGACCATCAGTCTAAGGCCCTGTTTACACGGACACTGTGTGGGGGAAACGCAACTTTTGGGTATGTTAATTAGGTGAAAAGTTTTGCGTTGACATGGGCGAATTCTGTGGATACGACTCTCTCCCCCCACCCCCCCGTACTCATGAATTTACTGTAGTTACCATGCTGGGCCTGTAGATGGCGCTGTGATCTTTGGAACCTTCACTACTGCGCATGCGCCACTGCTGCCTGCCTGAGGTAAACAAAGCACACGAGGCAGCCTGTTTTCCTCTCTGGCTAAAAGTTCAGCTACTACAAGTTGTTGTCAACAAGTTAACAACAAGTTAAAGCTGGAATTTGGATAAGAGTCAACAGATCTGACACCAAGTGGGGCCGCTGCACACCAGCTGACTGGACGTCTGGACCGGAACCGAGTCAACATGTCTGACTTTAGTCCGTGAGAATCAGCTGATTTACAGCAGCGCTACAAGGTAAACGATGTTCTTAATAATCTTTCCTTGTGTTTAGTTCGATCACAGAACAACCAACTGAGGTTTTATTTTTATTTTTTTCCTGCGAGGTCGAAGCTGTCGTTCCACGAAGCGGACCGGCGGTTCGGATGTGGGTCCAGTTGGATGAAAACAACAGAGTCCAGTTCATTAAAGTTCGATTAACGTGTTTTAAAAAGTGTTCAATTTAATTCTCAGTGTTTGTGACATGAGTTTGTGGTGTTGAATAAATAAATAAATTAAAAATCAACCTGGTGTCTTCATTTTCAACATGCAGCATGTTAGGCATGACGTAACGAGTCCAGATAGCTTCATTTAGCTCAGATAAATGTAAATATCTCCCACGCTAACATAAATACTGTTTATTATTGTTAAACTGTTAATATATAGCACATTTAGTATGTTATAGTGCAGCGTGACACGTGAAATGTCCGACTGCCTCGTTAACAGCGACAACTGGATCCAGGCAGCTGGCTCTCTTCCAACACAGATGCAGGTAAGGTGTAGAATAATTAAATATGAGAATCAAAATATATTCCATCAGCTATAGTTCAGAAAGTGGTGCGTGTGTCCACTGTCCAGTCCACCGCCATTGTTAAAATGCCGGCTGTCTGCGCGTGCGTGCTGCGTGCATGTGTTCAAACAAAAGCTCCGTGGGAGATGTTTACATTATCAACGGGGGGTCAGCGAAAAACTTCCACCTTGAGAGCAGGGTCAGAAAAGTATCGGTGTCATCGAGGGGGGCCAGCAGCGTCGTGTAGGCGATAAGCAAAGTCGCAAAGAGAAAGTAGCGGTTACACTCAAAATACGCGCCGTGTAAACTGGCCCTCTAGCAGTTAATCATAGTGCATAACAACACTGAGCTCAACAGCAGACTGGTTTGAAACAAGTCAATAAGGTGCTACTTAATACAATAGACCTTGTTGGCAGGCCTCAGACTGATGGGAGTCCTTTGGATGAAGGATAAAACATTTCCTTTCAAAAAAAGAAACTCTCCGGATGATACAGTTTAACTTTTTTGTATGTACCCTGATGCATGCTCATTTCTTAAATATCTTTTTTGTATGTAATTTATTTACCTGAATGATTGAGCCTACTTTCTTTTTTCTTTATATAGTTATTTTTCAAACAATAATGCACCTTTTGAATAGGATTCTTTGGTGTTTTTAACATTGCTTTGTTGTTTGCTCTTT
>JBBPBX010095877.1:0-13127 GCA_038048925.1 Garcialebias charrua | reverse complement strand
TTGTGTTTGTCTACTGTTGATTGTTTAAGGAAATTCTACCATTGCTGTTGTCATCATTCTTTAGTTTGTAGCAGGTCGCTCTTGTAAATGAGCCCACAAGGCTCAATGAGATTTACCTGACTAAATAAAGGTTGAATGAATTCATGAATAAAAAGTGAAAGCCTTATTAAAAGTCAAAAGTGGGAAAAGGCTACCCACAAGCCAATTGTAGCAAATACTAGAAAAAATAAATAAAAAGAGTAGTAGCTAAATCAGTAGCTAAATCTAAACAAATAGCTAAATAAAAAAAAAGCTAAAAAATAAAAATTAAATAAAAAAAGCTAAACTTAATAGAAGGCTAACCTAAAGCAGACCAGCTAACATTAGCTAATGACAATGAGGGTCATCTGTCAGCAATGAGAGGCAGACCTTGTGGGTTTTGGGGGCATGCCCCTTGGACATTTTTGAAAAATGCTGCTCAAAACAATTCATTTTTCATCCATTTGAAGTGTATTTTACCAAATTCCTTGGATTAACATATATTTGTATATTATATATTCACTGAAAGGTTGTACACTGACTTAAAACTAGCCTATAAGCATACCTTTATCTTGAAAATTGCATTACCCTATTTGCTTATTTTTACACACGGAGTACCATGAGGGGCAGCACGGTGGCACAGTTTGTAGAGCTGCCACCTCTCAGCAAGCAGGTCACCCTGCTTCAAATCCCAGCCGGGGGCCTTTCTGGGTGGAGTTTGCATGTTCTCTTTGTGCAGGTGAATAACTTTCTGGAAGCTGTTTCTCCGCTGTGTCCATCCAACAAGCTGTGCTGCCGTCAGCTCCGTGTCCCCGGTGGGTCCGGCGTTAGCATGTTAGCCCCTCCAATAGCTGCGCCGCGTTAGCATGTTAGCCCCTCCAAAAGGCTGTTGCAGCTGTTTCTTCACGTTTTAGCATGTTAGCTTAGTGCGGCGGAGCGATCGGCGTCTGCTGCTCCGGGCCTGAGATGTCCACAGAGTTCACCGAGCATTTCCAGCACATTTATCCGTATGAGGCAAACTCTGATCGGACACACAGTCCATCCAAAGCCGGCTGTCGAGGCTGGAGCTAACCGAAGCTAACCGAACTGGCGGGCATTGCCGAAAACTGACGGACACTGCCGAAAACTGGCGGAAACTGCTTAAATCGGCTTAATAATAATAATAATAATGATAATAATAATAATACTTTATTTATGAAGCCATTTAAAACAACCACAGCTGCAACAAAGTGCTGTACACATACAACCAAGAACATTTAAAACACATGAGTTAAGAATTTTTTTAATGAGATGTGCGTTCGTAAAGTCGAATCGCCGTAAGTCGAGGCCGCCGTAACTCGAGGACTACCTGTACATAAAACACATGTTAGCACTGGAAGCTGTAATGGGACCAACATTCCTGTTCAGCTGTTTCCACTAAAAGTTTGAATGTCGCCCCCATATCCAAAGAGTAGAGAACTTTTTGTGTTGCTAAGTTAAATAAATAAAAAACTTCAACGTGTTTTTCATGTTTTGACTCTAGATGATTGAAGTCATTCTTGCTGGTCTATGTTCAGAAATGATTTTTGTTTATGTTTATTAAATTTGTTCATTTTTTTTTACAAAAGAAACAATACAAGACAATCCCATAAATGATAATGTACAAAATATAAAAAAATGAAAGGTAGCAGAAAGAAGAATAAATCTTATTATATCTGCCCCTTTTTTCCAACAATCAGATTAAACAATAATAATCTTCAACCAACAGTACAAAATGACTAACTCTTTCTAATTTTCTAACTAATACAATACACATTACGCTATTTCATATATATTTTTTAACACATTTGTTTTGATCATTTTCTTAAAGGTGGGGTATGTAAGATTGTAATGTAGTCTAACTTTTCAAACAATATATTTTTAACATATTTCTTCACTCTGTCACTATCTACTGACAAACTGATGTTAGACCAAGTAATCTCTGAAAAAAACTATAGTTCCCTTGCTTCTCTATCAGCATTTATAAAAACACTGAAAACACAGAGTGACCCGGACAATGACCAGCCAATCAAAACAGAGTTGTTTGTCACTCCCCAACCCACGCCCCCGCCTGTCACTCACAGCCTCAGCGTTGCGGCTCGTTCTCATTCAAAGGATTGCAAAGCGATGCAGGACTGTTTTGTATGTGACACAAATTTATTAAATATCCCTTCTTCATCACAGAGCTAAAGCGATGCAGGACTGTTTTGTATGTGACACAAATTTATTAAATATCCCTTCTTCATCACAGAGCTGGACTTTTATTTTGTTTTTTTGCAAAAAGTCAAGTGATCGCTTCATCCTCCACTCACAGGAATGAGGAACGCTGACAGACATGAGGAAGTCACGAGCGAATTAATCATGTCCAAACGTTGCTTCGTGAACCTCTGCTGATTTCTGCTGGATTTTCTGTTGTTGGACAACTGCTCCATGGTTTTATAATATTTTTAAAAGGTTTTATTATCATATAATCACAGAACTTTGCAGCGCTCCGAGCGGACATGTAGAGGAGGCGGAGCATTCCATTCCAGACATTCCAGAGCTGCGCTGACAGAAAGAGGAAATCACGAGCGAATTAATCATGTCCAAACGTTGCTTCGTGAACCTCTGCTGTTTTCTGCTGGATTTTCTGTTGTTGGACAAGTGCTCCATGGTTTTATAATATTTTTAAAAGGTTTTTATAACATATAATCACAGAACTTTGCAGCGCTCCAGCAGACACACAGCAGGGGGCGGATCCCAAGTTCAACAGAGAACGGACTGTGGCTCCCCCTCTGAGCCATATATAGCTCTGAGGGGAGGGAGCAGAATGCTTTTCTGCGCTGAAAATATTTCTAAGTCCCAGAGTGTTCAAAAACTGCACACCCCACCTTTAAATGTAAACATTGACTTGGCATTTTTAACTACATTCTCCAAGCCATTCCATAATCTAATTCCCTGGATTGAGGTAGAACGTCCCTTCAAACTAGTTCTGAATTGTGGTTTTACAAACATCTCTGTCCCCTTAAGATTATAACAACTTTGTCTTTTAACAAAATGCATTTGGATATTTAAAGGTAATGTATTATTTTGAGCCCTATACATAACTGATAAAATATTATAGTCTACCAAATCATGGAACTTCAATAACTTCAGTTGATAAAATAATGTACTTGATGGATGACGGTAATGTTTTCTAGTGATAATTCTTACAGCTCTTTTCTGTAATACAAAAATAGGCTTTGTGATTGTTTTACACGCATTCCCCCAAACATCAATACAATAGATTAAGTGTGGAACAATGATTGTGTTATACAACAAATACAGAGCTTTATCATTCAATAGGTCTCTGACTTTGTACAGTACTGCAATCGATTTAGCTATTTTTATTCTTACAGAATTTATGTGTTGTTTCCATGTCAGTTTGTCATCAATGATAACACCCAAAAACTTCACCTCACTCACTCTACAAATCTCAACACCCTCAATTTTGAGTGGAACATCAACAGTTTTCTTTTTATTACTGAATATCATGTAATTAGTTTTTTCTAGATTTAATGATAATTTATTTATTTTAAACCAAGTTTGTATCTTGACAAATTCTGTCTTTATCAATTCCAACATTTGTTCTATATCTTCACCTAAACAGAAAAATGTGGTATCATCAGCAAAAAGTACACATTTAAGGAGTCCTGACACATTTACCAAGTCATTCACATATAAAATAAATAGCTTTGGTCCAAGTACAGAGCCTTGGGGAACTCCACATGTGATATTACAGAGGTCAGATCTTACATCATTTATTTGTACAAATTGTTTCCTATCTTTCAAGTAGCTAGATACCCACTGTAATGCTGGTCCTCTAATACCATATTTGTTCAGTTTTTCAAGGAGAATGGTGTGATCAATAGTATCAAATGCTTTTTTAAATCAACAAAAATACTGATACAATATTGTTTTTGATTGACAGCAGTAGTTATTTGTTCCATTAATTCCATGAGAGCCATTGATGTAGAGTTTTTTGCTCTAAACCTATACTGACTGTTGCTTAGAATATTTTGTTCATCTATAAATTGATCTAGTCTTTTAATGTCCACCTGTGAATATGAATCCATAATATTTAACTTTTGTCTCTGTTTTGTGGTTATTTGTATGTTCATTATGTGAGAATGTTAAATTGTTTTCCCTGAAGTTTCCATTAATATTAAAACAAAACTCTTAGTTTCCAGTGACCAGTCTCACTTCAGGCTGACTGTAGAACACCTCCAGATGTTGCTCACCAAATGTCACCAAGATCTCATGTGGAATTTCAAAATAAAGGCCCTCCAAAGTTGGACATTTTCCATGTAATTTTCCCTAAGTTGCTGTGTTTGTTGCTCGTTCTTCAGGATGTTGTAGAAACAGTGAGGGTAAGTACGACTTTACCACAAATCACATCATTACTGTGCAGAAAGTTTGTCTCATTGAAATGCAACATAGTTCAAGTAAAAACAGGAATGTTTAATTTAAAATAATTCATATGTTTTAATATTTTTAAGTGACAATAACCAGGTTGAAAAATAACAGTTAAAATTGTACATTAATTTCAGAAATGACATTTATAGTATTTTAACATAATTTGTTTCTTTTTACTGGTAAATTTTGAGAATTACAAGAGCTTTGTGTTATTTGTCCATGTCGACCAAAAATCACTGGAGGTTTCTGGTTAGTGTGTATAAAAATTATACTTATTGTTCTCTTAGAACATTTTAATTTAAAGTTTCATATTTTGATTTGTACAGAAACTCTGTGAACCACACAGTCTTTGTGGTGGATCAAGTTCAACAGAAGACAATTCAAAACCTGCTGCAAAATAGAATAGAAGAGACCTTTATTATCATTGCACATGAATACAGTGAAATCTGGGTTTGCTTCCCAGAACAAAAGTAAAAACAGTAAAATATAAAACAATATAAAAATATAAACTGTATTAAAGTTAATAACAGGTTTGAAACACTCCAAATGTGCAACACAAGCAGATTGATATTACACCAGTTGTCCCTTATTCAGTTTTTATTACAGATTATGTTAAGTTCAGTAACGGTGGACAGATAAAAACTATATTTAAATTTGTTTGTTCTTGTCTTGATTGATCTGTACCTTTTCCCTGATGGTAACAGTTCTCATATTATCTAATAAATAATAATATAAATAAATCATCCACAAATAATTTTGTAACAGCAAGTATGACGTCATTAACAGCTTTTATTTTGAAAACTCACAAAGGTTACCATAATTCATAGTGTTTGTGTGCACAACAAAACCATCATTTTGGAAGTGGAGACTGGCTTGACGGCATTTTTTACTGCCTGACGTTCTCAGAGTTGGGGCAGGAGCTACATGTCAGACCACCACCAACCACATGTTTTTTTTCTGTTACAGATGAAGTTCATGTTAATAAATGTTGTGAAGCTGAGAAGAGTTCCTGGGTGAGCGATTCATCAGTTCACTGGTATCAAACCAAACATCAGGGTTACACAGGTATGTATTTATTTACTGCAGTCTAAAGTGAAGTGTGGAGCTAAGCTGTGTTAGGAACTGTTTGGATCCTGCAGTCAAGCTGTCCACCATTCAGATTTTTAAAAATCTTGCTCTTCTTCACAGCTTGTTACAGCATCACGATGCGTTCAGTTTCAACTAGAAAATGCACTCCGCTACACCAACATATCCAGGAATTCAGAAATAGAAAATTTCTGGTATATTAGTTTAAATATTTGTTGACATATCATCAGAAAAGTCACTTTAATACTGTCCACAAGGGGTGTTACGCTACGCTAAAATCACATTTCGGTTCGGTTCAATTACAAAGAGGGCTCGGTTTGGTTTATTTTCGGTAAAAAAAAAAGAGACAAAATAAAGCCTTACAAAATATTTATTTTGAAAATATACCAAAAATACGTTTGTATAAAAATAAATAAAAGTGACCCATTTGGATGATATTTTAAATAAACAGCACTCTTTATAATAAAAACTATACTAACAATAATAAAAATCTTAATAAATACAATAACAGCCAGAACAATAAGCAGCAACAGACTGTTTACAATTGAACTAATCAAGTTTTAAGTTTTTGTCCAAAAAGACCAACTTGTCCACATTTTCTGCTAAAAGCACAGATCTAGTTACAGTGAATATCTCCAGCAGTGGAGAAAATCATCTCAATAACAACAGTAGCAGCAGTGTGGCTGTTTTTGTCCTCATTACTCACAACCTCTTCTTGGACCTGCTCCCCCAGGTGGGACAGGTCCTGGAACAGTTCCCAGTTCAGTCATCACACACTTCTTAGCTGCAGGTGATGTGGTGGATGTCCCTGAAGAGGAAGAAGTAAACTGCTATTTCTGCCCCAGACTATAAAATAAAACACACAGAGATAAAAAAAATAAAAAAAAGTTAATATGATTTTGATTTTCCATCCATCCATCCATTTTCATCTGCTTATCCGGGGTCGGGTCGCGGGGGCAGCAGCATAAGAAGGGAGGCCCAGACTTCCCTCTCCTCAGCCACTTGAAGCAGCTCCTCTGGGGGAATCCCAAGGCATTCCCAGGTAAGCCGAGAAACATAGTCCCTCCAGCGTGTCCTGGGTCTTCCTCTGGGTCTCCTCCCGGTGGGACATGCCCGGAACACCTCACCAGGGAGGCGTCCAGGAGGCATCCTAACCAGATGCCCGAGCCACCTCAACTGGCTCCTCTCGATGTGGAGAAGCAGCGGCTCTACTCCGAGTCCCTCCCGGATGACTGAGCTTCTCACCCTATCTCTAAGGGAGAGTCCAGACACCCTGCGGAGAAAACTCATTTCAGCCGCTTGTATCCGAGATCTCGTTCTTTCGGTCACAACCCAAAGCTCATGACCATAGATGAGGGTGGGAACGTAGATCGATCGGTAAATTGAGAGCTTTGCCTTTCGACTCAGCTCTCTCTTCACCACGACAGACCGGTACAGCGCCCGCTTCACTGCGGATGCTGCACCTATCCGCCTATCGATCTCACGCTCCAGTTTTCCCTCATTCGTGAACAAGACCCCGAGATACTTAAACTCCTCCACTTGGGGCAGGACCTCCTCCCCGACCCGGAGAGGGCATGCTACCCTTTTCCGGCTCAAGACCATGGCCTCGGATTTGGAGGAACTGATCCTCATCCCGGCCGCATCACACTCAGCTGCAAACCGCTCCAGCGAAAGCTGTAGATCACGATCTGATGAAGCCAATAGGACCACATCATCTGCAAAAAACAGAGAAGCGATTCTAAGGCCACCAAAACGGATCCTCTCAACACCTTGGCTGCGCCTAGAAATTCTGTCCATAAAAGTTATGAACAGAATCGGTGACAAAGGGCAACCTTGGCGGAGTCCAACTCTCACTGGAAACGAGCCTGACTTACTGCCGGCAATGCGGACCAAGCTCTGACACCGGTCGTACAGGGACCTAACAGCCCATATCAATGGGCCTGGTACCCCATACTCCCGGAGTACCCCCCACAGAACCCCCCGAGGGACGCGGTCGAATGCCTTTTCCAAGTCCACAAAGCACATGTAAACTGGTTGGGCAAACTCCCACGCGCCCTCCAGGACCCTGCTGAGGGTGTAGAGCTGGTCCAGTGTTCCACGACCAGCACGAAAACCACACTGCTCCTCCTGAATCCGAGGTTCGACTATCCGACGGACCCTCCTCTCCAGAACCCCTGAATAGACCTTACCAGAGAGGCTTAAGAGTATGATCCCCCTGAAGTAAACATGAGGGAGACCATATATTGTGTCTTTAAACACATATAGTGCCACCCAGATGTAAAGGATTTTAACAGGGGTCAGTATTAAGCTGACCTCTTTATCCTTAATTAATTTACTTATTCAGATTGAATAGTAATTTCACGGATTCTTTTCTTTTTCAGTTTACCCAATATTTCTGTGATCTTTATGATGGATAAATAAATAAAGCCATTAAGTGACAGAGACGTTAACTTAGTTTGATATGTCAAAGACACTATCATTTATTTAAAATAAATCAACTAAATTAACACCATTACACCATTGGTTGATGAAATAAAACAACTGAAATCGCAACTGACTCTTAAGGATAAAAAAATTATCAAATTAGAGGATAAAATCGATGTCTTAGAACAAAATTTAAGACAAGAAAATATAATTATAACTGGACTGGAAATCAAAAATCGATTATATTCCAAGGTAACAGCAAACGAGGAGATAACTGAAGACTCATCACCCCAAGAAATGAGAACTCTTGAAGAACAGGTGGTGTCCTTCCTGCAGGACAAAGACATTGGCATCGCTGACGAGGACATTTCCATATGTCACACTATTCCTAGTAAAAAAGGAACATCCAAGCCAGTAATTGTGCTTAGGTTGATTTCAAGAAAGATAAGAAATAAAATACTTATGCAAGCCAAAAATTTTTTAAAAGGAACGAATGTTTACATAAATGAACATCTGACAAAAAAGAATGGAATGATTGCAAGGGAAGCAAGAAAATTAAAAAAGCTAAACAAAATTGATTCAACATGGACGAAAAATGGCAGAATATGGATTAAAGTGCATGATGGCTCAACACCAAAAATAGTGAAAGACTTAATTGACTTGGAAAACATTTAGAACTAAGATGGAGTTGATTAACCTTGATCCAGTACCAATTCAAAACAACATCTACACAACAAAGATTATGATGAAGATATACACAAATTATGATAGAATCTGAGAAATCAGAATTTAAAATTTATGATATTGAAGATGAAACAGATATAAGTTTATTCCCAGTTTCAACGGAGATCAAATTCATAACTCCGAATCAGTTTAATGACATGAGAATTACAAATCATGGTCTTTCAATTATTCACTTCAATTGCAGAAGTTTGAACGCCAATATAACCAAGATAACAGATTATTTAAACAACTTCAATAAAACCTTCACAATAATTGCATTATCAGAAACATGGTTGACCGATGATAACATAAATATTGCTCATATAGAGGGATACGAATTATTTTACATGAATAGAATTAAGAAAAAAGGTGGTGGGGTTGCCTTATTTGTTAGTAATGCTCTAAAATGTAGATTAAAAAGTGACATGTCCTTAGTGGTGGATAATTTGATGGAAATAATAACTATTGAAATTGTAAATGAGATAGACAAAAACATCACAATAAGCTGTGCTTATCGATCGCCTGGTTCAAATATTGAATGTTTTACTGAAAAAATCATGGAGTTACTAGCTAAAAATAGTAACAAACCTATCTTTCTGTGTGGTGACTTCAATATTGACCTGGGAAACAAGGCAAATTCAGATAACATTACTGAATTTATAAACTCAATCTATAGTTTTAACTTATTTCCATTGATATTAAACCCTACTAGGATAACAACATATAGCTCTACAATAATTGACAATATTTTCACAAATTTATCAAAGGATAACTTAAATAGTGGTATTCTGTTAGCTGACATGAGTGATCATTTACCAATTTTCACTGTTTATAATAAAGAAGCCTGTAAGATAAAACAACCTCATAAAAAAGCAGTAAAAAAAACAATAATAAATACATCAAAAAAAGCTTTGGACAGATTAAAGGTTGATTTAATTAACCAAGAATGGAATGATGTATATGTAACAGATGTTAATAAATCATATGATGAGTTTATTAACATCTTGAATGGCTTGTACAAAAAAAATTGTGTACTAAATACCAATATGAGGAAACGTACCACGGACCAACCTTGGATGACGACAGGTCTAAGAAATGCTTGTAAAAAAAAGAATTACCTGTATTCTTGTTTTCTGAAATGTAGGACTCCAGAGATGGAACATAAATACAAAAAATATAAAAATAAACTACTTGCAATTATAAAGAAACAAAAAAAGGATTACTATAGTGGACTCCTACATAAAACAAATGGAGATATGAAAGGTACTTGGAAAGTACTAAATAGTGTTTTGAATAAACAAAACACCAAACCCAGCTTGCCACAGTATTTTAAGAAAAACAATATTGATATAAATGATGCAGATGCTATCGCAAATGAATTCAATAACTACTTTGTGAACGTGGGACCAGACCTTGCCAACAATATTCCACAAGTTGACGTAAATGTTAAGTTTCAAATCGATGGCTGTGTTGAAACAATGTTTCTTCACAAAATTAATAAAGACGAAATATTGAAAGTGGTTGATAATTTTTCAGAAAAAAGATCTAGAGACTGGATTGATATGGATATGGCGGTTGTTAAGTCCATAATAACTCAAGTAATAGAACCCTTTACTTACATATGTAATCTGTCCCTATCAGAGGGTATATTTCCAGATAACATGAAGATAGCAAAGGTTATCCCTATCTTTAAAAATGGTGACAAAAGTGCTTTTGAAAACTATAGACCAATATCGTTATTACCTCAATTCTCCAAAATTTTAGAAAAACTTTTTGCAAATCGATTGGGAAAATTTCTTACCAAAAATCACATATTGAGTGATAGTCAATATGGATTTAGATCCAAACATTCCACATCCATGGCCCTAACTGACTTAACCGAAAAAATCACCACAGCCATCGACAAAAAACAACACTGTATAGGTCTGTTTATTGATTTAAGAAAAGCTTTTGACACAATTGATCATACCATCCTTATTGATAAACTGACCA
The DNA here is from genome assembly GCA_038048925.1 of Garcialebias charrua. Lineage (NCBI taxonomy): Eukaryota > Metazoa > Chordata > Actinopteri > Cyprinodontiformes > Rivulidae > Garcialebias > Garcialebias charrua. The sequence goes on along the minus strand of JBBPBX010095877.1, from coordinate 2,432 downwards.
GAAATGGTATTCGAGGACGAGCACTTCAGTGGGTTTCTAGTTATTTAAAAAACAGAAAGCAGTATGTGCATATAGATGATGTACGATCAAATCTCTGCGAAATTACATGTGGAGTACCACAGGGTTCAATCCTTGGACCGATATTATTTATATTGTATGTAAATGACTTGGTAAAGGTGTCAGGTCTCTTAAATTGTATTTTATTTGCAGACGATACAACTTTTCTTTATTTTGGCAATGATTTAAAACAAATGACTGAGTTGTTATCAACAGAATTCGTCAAAATACAAGACTGGTTTAAATTAAATAAGCTATCTTTAAATCTTGATAAAACAAATTATATGTTATTTACCAAGAAAAAGAAATTGTTGGATTTTTCTCTTAGTATTGATGGTATTGAAGTAAAAAGAGTGAGCGTGGTGAAGTTCTTGGGTGTATTTGTTGATGATAAACTTTCCTGGAAACCGCATGTTAACTCGATCAAAACCAAGTTAGCTAGATCAAATGGTGTGTTGTACAAAGTCAAGGATTTATTTAATGCTAAAGCGTTGTATTTTTTGTACAATACAATTTTTTTACCACATCTAATTTATTGTGTTGAAGTCTGGGGGAAGGCATGCAAGACCATAACCATGCCCGTTTTTATTCAACAAAAGCGAGCAGTGAGGATAATTACATGTAAACCATACCGTCATCCATCAAACATATTATTTGAACAACTTAAAGTATTAAAATTTTATGATTTGGTGAACTATAATATACTACTATTAATGTACAAAGCACAAAATGCCTTACTTCCCCCAAATATTCAAAAACTTTTTATAAAGAGACTAAGTTCTTATAATTTGAAGGGAACTGCGATTTTTGTCAAATCCCAATATCGCACCAGCTTAAAGGGACGCTCTATTTCCGTTCAGGGAGTTGATTTGTGGAATAATTTGGATAATGATACTAAATATGCTGGTTCATTGTCTGTGTTCAAGATAATTGTTAAAACTAAGATGTTGACAAACTACAAAAACACATAAAAATGTTGCTTTATTGTATATTGTATTGTAAATAATTGGACTGATTATTGGACTGAATTTATTACAGTAGACTGATTATGAAGTTGCTATGCTATTCATTTCCTTACCGAGAAATGGTCCCCCTTCGGGGACTCTGTTTTTGTTATTACAGATTAATTTGCTCGTGTAATTAAGAAAAAAGGGGCAGTTTAAATAAGATTTTTTCTTCTCACTGCCTCCTTTCATTTTATGTTCATTTTTTTTTCCTTATTTTTCTTAAAAAAATTCTTTCTTACTGTATGTACAGTGATTTTTTGTATTGAATGTAAAATGAATAAATACACTAAACTAAAACTAAAACTAAACTAAAACTAGATACAGGGTTCATACTTTTAGCTATTATTCTCCTTTTTTTACGTTTAGCTTTTAGGTAGTGTTGATACTTTTAGGGTGTAGCTGATGTTCAGATACTTTTAGCTATCACTCTGCCTCAAAACTTTTAGCTGCCATTTTGCTTCTTTTAGATTGTATTCTGTACATCTTAGTTTTTAGCTATGGTTTTGCAGACTTCAGCTTTAGCATTTGTTCTGCTACCTTTAGCTTTCAGCTACTGTTCTGCTTCTTTTAGTTTCCAACCTCCATTTTTTAACTTTTTGTTATAAATTTGCACATTTTAGCCTCTGTTTTGTTAGCTTTAGGCAGAGTCAAAAACACGACGTCCAACACGCCCACGATCTTACAGCCGTCATTCAGTCGTTGTCCAGCTCCACAGGAAACAGACAAAGACGAGAAAATGTCCCTGCAGTTTAAAACGTGCAGAAAAAGACTGATGGGTGAGACGCTGCTCGTCCTCTACGTCCCTGTCTCCTCCTCTTTACATGTCCTCTTTGTCCCCGTCTCCTCCTCTTTACATGTATTCTACGTCCCTGTCTCCTGCTCTTTACATGTCCTCTACATCCATGTCTCGTCCTCTTTACATGTCCTCTACGTACCTGTGTCCTCCTCTTTACATGTCTTCTACGTCCCTGTGTCATCCTCTTTACATGTCCTCTTTGTCCCCGTCTCCTCCTCTTTACATGTATTCTACGTCCCTGTCTCCTGCTCTTTACATGTCCTCTACATCCATGTCTCGTCCTCTTTACATGTCCTATACGTCCCAGTCTCATCCTCTTTACATGTCCTCTACGTCCCTGTGTCCTCCTCTTTACATGTCTTCTACGTCCCAGTCTCATCCTCTTTACATGTCCTCTACGTCCCAGTCTCATCCTCTTTACATGTCTTCTACATCCCTGTCTCATCCTCTTTACATGTCTTCTACGTCCCAGTCTCATCCTCTTTACATGTCTTCTACATCCATGTCTCATCCTCTTTACATGTCCTCTTTGTCCCCGTCTCCTCCTCTTTACATGTCTTCTACGTCCCAGT
>JBBPBX010095876.1:0-13127 GCA_038048925.1 Garcialebias charrua | reverse complement strand
TTGGAGAGCCCGATCCAAAGTCCCCAGGCTCCGCTTCCTCAGTGGAAGACGTGCCAGTAGGATTGAGGAGGTCTTCGAAGTATTCCGCCCACCGACTCACAACATCCCGAGTTGAGGTCAACAGCACGCCATCCCCACCATAAATGGTGTTGGTCGCGTACCGCTTTCCCCCCCTGAGACGCCGGATGGTGGACCAGAATCGCCTCGAAGCCGTACGGAAGTCATTCTCCATGGCCTCTCCGAACTCCTCCCACGCCCGAGTTTTTGCCTCAGCAACAACCCGAGCCGCATGCCGCTTGGACTGTCGGCACCTATCTGCTGCTTCCGGGGTCCCACAGGCCAAAAAGGCCCAATAGGACTCCTTCTTCAGCCTGACAGCATCCCTCACCGCCGGTGTCCACCACCGGGTTTGAGGGTTGCCACCACGACAGGCACCAACAACCTTGAGAACTCATAAGACCATTGTTGTCAATATTGTTGCCAATATTTTGCGCATGCTTTTGTATCCACTCATCTAATTGCGTCCATGTTGATGTAATAATTGTTAATCATGTGTGTTTGGTGGGAATAATAATTATTTTCACATCATGAACAGTTTCTCAGAATCACCTGTAAGTGTCGCCAATGGAACCAAAACCACAGAAACGTGCGTACGCCAGCCTTGGAGTTGCCGTGGGGCTGCGTACATTTCCACGTTCAATTCTGTTTTGATACATACGGAGTTTTGCGTGGAAAATGGCGTACGCAAGGTATTTGTGCGTACGCACCGTTGATACATGAGGCCCCTGGACTTTATGTTTACACCTTGAAATGCAAATGTGCACCTTTTCCTTTTCAATTTTTAAAACTTGGAAGGGATTCATTTTAAATGCTGCTGTTTTGTAAACGGTTTTTGAGCTGCACCTTAATTTTATATAAAAATATTGAAGTTCTCAAGACCTTGTTTTATGACTTTGTAAACATATCTTTCAGAATACTTTAAAAAATAATTTTTAGCATATAAATAGTATTGTGCAAGTATTGTTAAGCAAACTTACAAGTGTAACCTAACAATTACAATGACAACACGGTATTAGTTTTAGAAATTCAAAAATTTAACTTAAAGGTTCAGTATGCAGTTTTTGTAGAACTGCAGCACTTAGAAATATTTTCAACAGGCAAAGCATTCTGATCCCTCCCCCTCAGAGCCATATGTGGCTCTGCCCCCTTGTGGTCTGTTGAATTTCAAATTCAAGCTCTGTTTTTATTGGCTGATTCAAATTCAAGCTCTGTTTTTATTGGCTGGTTACAAACTCTGTTTTTATTGGCTGGAAAATGGCGGGTCACCTTTTCTTTTTAGAAATGCTTATTTACCACCTGGAGAAGCAAGGGGACAATATTTTTATATTATTTTTTTCAGAGATTACCTGGCTAACATCAGTCTGTCAGGAGGTAGTGACAGAGTGAAGAACTATGTTCATAAAAAAAGCTACATACTGAAGCTTTAAATGATAAAATAAACTGTAAACTAGAAGTAAATAGCAAGTGCATTGGGAGCATATGAAAAAGTGTACTAGTGGTATACTTTAAGTATACTTCAATAAACTAAAATATGAACTTGAAGTACACTATAAGTACATTGGAAGTCTAATTAAAAAGTGTACTACTAGTATACTTTAAGTATACTTCAATAAACTAAAATATGAACTTGAAGTACACTATAAGTACATTGGAAGTCTAATAAAAAGTGTACTACTAGTATACTTTAAGTATACTACAATAAACTTAAGATGGGCCAATTTAGTCGTAAAAAAGTATATTGTAAGTAAACTATGAGTATACTTAAAAGTACACTTAGAGACATATACTTTATATACTTAAGTATACTTAACAACATACAGGTAGTCCCCGAATTACGAGCGCTCTGATCTACGAGGTTCCAGACTTACGAGCTGGCGAATTTTTGGAAAAAACGCAAAAAATACTGAGTTTTCATGTGTTTTTTCACCACAGTTAGTTAGCTAAACATATGGACACACGTTTCCGATCATTTTTATGCACTCATAAGCAGTTTTTTGATGAAAAACGAGTGTTTGTAGTCGCGCTAGCGAAACCGTTCCAATTTACGAGCGAAATTCCGGACTTACGAGAGACATGGCAACCGTTCCAAATTACGAGATTTCCGGTTTACGAGCGCCTCGTTGTAACGGATCTCGCTCGTAAATCGGGGACTACCTGTATACTTAAAGTATACTTCTTTTTGGTAAGGGTATGGACAGTTCTCTTTATTTAGGGACGAGCCCTATTTGTCACTGGGACAATTTTACTTTTTAATGAAGAGGCCCATTTTTATCAGTGGCAAATCTTATATTTTTATTTTTAAAAAGGTCTCTTTCACTGACACATTCCAGTTTTTATTTTCAATTTAGAATTATTTCATTATACAGACAAGTGCAAAGGCTCTGTTGATGTTGTTCATTGTTTACTGACAGATTTAATGCCTGTGTCTAAATAAAAAATCTCTTCAAAGTGCAATCTTATCTATTTTTAGTAGAAAATGTTTTATCATCAGGTGTAATGAAAAACATGAACTCAAGCTACCTTTAATTTTTAAAGTACAATGTTGTGTGAGATTCATTTTAAATTGTGAAAAGTGGGCTTCACTTGTAGTCAGTGTTGTATAAAGTACCTCAAAGTGTTACTTGTGTAAAAGTTCAAGTATCTAACTTTTACCAAAGTAAATTTTACTTTAAGAGTATTACTTGACTTAAAGTCATAAAGTACCGTACATTTACTGTACTTAAGTATCAAAAGTAAATTTCTCATATAAAATATACTTAAGTATTAAAAGTAAAATATTGAGTAAAAGTGAGCTATTACAATTTCCAAAATGAAATTTGGGAGAGGACTTCTTCCAAAAACACTTTTCTAAAGTCCACAATGACTATAATGTTATATTAAAATGTTAATGTTTATGCACTGATCTACCTGTTTCTGCTACATATACTGGTATATCTCTGCCACGCTCATCTTCATACTAGACTACGTACATTCGACATGTCCTCCTCTAGTGTGATGTGATTTTTGTCATGTTCAGGTGTGATGGATCTTACAAACCAATAGAAAGGTAGAATGATATATATTTATGCTTCTCATCCAATTACAATTATATTCACTCTATCCAGGCGGTGTAATTGATCTGTATATATTTGAGAAAAAATAAATGGTTGAACAAGCCAAAAAAAAAGCTAACCTGAAGCTTTAAAAGATGAAATGACCCTTTAAATTGTTAAAAAATAAGCTAAAGGAGTGCTGTAGGGAAGCTAAAATTTGTTTAACAAACGTTAAATTGGTTACCAGTTACTTGAAAAATAAAGAAAACATTTAAAATAGCTAAACAAACGAAGTAATTATAACTCACTCAAAGAAAGTACATGTTTAAAATGGTGTACATAAGTTTAAAATGCTTAAACAAATAGTTTAACTGGCCAAAAACAGAAACTACAAAAGGCTAAATGACCCTTTAAAGTGTTCAATAGGTTTTAAAAGAGATGTAAGCAACCAAAAATAGTTTAACAAATGTTAAATTGGTTAACAATTGGTTAAAAAAATGCAGAAAACATGTTAAAATAGCTAATGTGAAAATAAACCAAACCTAACAAAACTAAAACTGATCTTTAAAGTAGTAGAACAGAAGGTTAGAGCATAATAGGCATTCACACACTAAACGGTCCCCACTTGGCTGGTTAAATACCTTTTTTCACACACCTATCGGTCCTCAATTTGATGGTCAAAATCTTTTTTCAAAATGTTGCTGTTCTGCAATGTCTGAGGGAGTGTTTAGTGGGTGGGTGACATCTAGTGTCCAAAATTGCTCTCACACTCTTTCTAAGTCATTCAGAACTAGTGGTCCTCACTCTGCTGGTGTTTTTACTTGGTCCTCACTATGTGGGGAGTACAAGAATGTGTGTGTGTGTGTGTGTGTGTGTGTGTGTGTTGTGTGTGTTGGTCTATGTGGTTTGGCCCGACTATGCGCCAGACTACGTACCGACATTATCGGGACATTTGGTATTAGCCAGCCTTTGCCAATGTCTGGATAAAACACAGATTGTATCCAAATATATTAATATGTAAACATTGTTTTTTCTCATCAATATCAGCGTAACTTGTGGCTAATAGGCTGCCTGGATGAGTTGGAGTGTGCTTTAACACTTAAAATTGTTTTAATAAAAAGTTATTTACATTTATAAAATTGTCTGGCGACGCACCTCCCAGGGAATATGTGTGTGGTGTGTATGTTTTTGTGTATCGGTTGCATTTATTGAAGCCGTGTGTGTGGCTCACTGACACACAGCGCGCCAAACTGCAACGCCCCTCCTCTGCTCCCTGTTGTGGGCGGGGCCTCAGCCGAAGCTTTAAAAGTTAAACCCCTCGAGCTGACACGTGTAGAGACGTAATGGCTTCCTTTCTGCAGTATGACGGCCTGAGGTGAGCGGAGATTTTAAAAGTTTAAACCGTGGATTTTGCAGCAGGTGGACGGAGGACTGCACAGAGGTAAGAATTAATTAATTTATTTATTTATTTTATTTTTTTTTGCTTTGAGGACATTGAAGTAAATGTTAGCGTGTGCAACGTGACACGCTGTGTGAATGTTGTAGAAAACTTTATCAACATTTATATAAATTAGCAACTATCTGTGCATGAGTTTTGAGCGTGGGTACTCGGGACCCGCAGCGGGACGGCCGAGCAGGACCGCCACGCCGCTGGGTACAGTTCTGAGGGCCGGCCGCGTGCCGAGGACAGCCGAGCGACCCACGTAGACCCCCATGCGTATCCCGCACGTCGGTCCGTGTGCGCCGCACGTTTGATGTTTTGAGTGGTTATTTAGAGTCGAACGTGACGAAGATGAGACGAAGCGTAGCGTGACTTGACGTCGCCGCAGCGTGACACGCTGTGTGAATGCTGTAGCCAGGGCCGGCCCAAGCCTCCATGGGGCCCTAAGCGAAATTTACTGTAGTTTGTTTCTGCTAATAATGTGGATTACTGCAATCAACAGTCAGATGATCAGATCATTCACCCACCTAACATAAACTCATTGCAACTCTGACAGCCCTGTTTAAATGATCCTATATGCATACAGTTAGTGGTACTAAAAGTAACAAAAATAAAAAAATAAAATAAAATAAAACAGCAGTATGCAATGTACTTTACAGCAAAAGTGTCATCTGGTTTATTATCTTTGGTTCCAAAGAACTGCAGCAGTAATGTTCAAAATAATATGTATGTAGTGCAAGATCAACAACAAACAGATAAAATAAATTAGATGAATAAAAATAAATTAAATTGTGCAAAAACAGACAAAATAAAAATTAAATTAAATCTCAAGGAAATACTTAAATAATGTAAATAAACAATTACTTTAAACCGCGTACAGTAAAATGGTTTGGAAATAAATTTAAAGTTGAATGACAATGGTTTGGACATGTCCAGAGGAGGGACAGTGGTTTGGACATGTCCAGAGGAGGGACAGTGGTTTGGACATGTCCAGAGGAGGGACAGTGGTTTGGACATGTCCAGAGGAGGGACAGTGGTTTAGACATGTCCAGAGGAGGGACAGTGGTTTAGACATGTCCAGAGGAGGGACAGTGGTTTGGACATGTCCAGAGGAGGGACAGTGGTTTGGACATGTCCAGAGGAGGGACAGTGGTTTGGACATGTCCAGAGGAGGGACAGTGGTTTAGACATGTCCAGAGGAGGGACAGTGGTTTAGACATGTCCAGAGGAGGGACAGTGGTTTAGACATGTCCAGAGGAGGGACAGTGGTTTAGACATGTCCAGAGGAGGGACAGTGGTTTAGACATGTCCAGAGGAGGGACAGTGGTTTAGACATGTCCAGAGGAGGGACAGTGGTTTAGACATGTCCAGAGGAGGGACAGTGGTTTAGACATGTCCAGAGGAGGGACAGTGGTTTAGACATGTCCAGAGGAGGGACAGTGGTTTAGACATGTCCAGAGGAGGGACAGTGGTTTAGACATGTCCAGAGGAGGGACAGTGGTTTGGACATGTCCAGAGGAGGGACAGTGGTTTGGACATGTCCAGAGGAGGGACAGTGGTTTGGACATGTCCAGAGGAGGGACAGTGGTTTGGACATGTCCAGAGGAGGGACAGTGGTTTGGACATGTCCAGAGGAGGGACAGTGGTTTGGACATGTCCAGAGGAGGGACAGTGGTTTGGACATGTCCAGAGGAGGGACAGTGGTTTGGACATGTCCAGAGGAGGGACAGTGGTTTGGACATGTCCAGAGGAGGGACAGTGGTTTGGACATGTCCAGAGGAGGGACAGTGGTTTGGACATGTCCAGAGGAGGGACAGTGGTTTGGACATGTCCAGAGGAGGGACAGTGGTTTGGACATGTCCAGAGGAGGGACAGTGGTTTGGACATGTCCAGAGGAGGGACAGTGGGTATATTGGTAGAAGGATGTTAGAAATGCAGCTGCAGGAAAAAGACAAAGAGGAGATATATGGATGCAGTTAGAGAGGACATGGAGGTAGTTGGAGTGAGGACAGAGGATGCAGAGGACAGAGTGAGGTGGAGGAGGATGACTCGCTGTGGCGACCCCTGAAAAGGGAAAAGCCGAAAGAAGAAGAAGCGTTAACATTTAACTTGACCACTGCAGCGTGACAAGCTGTGAACGCTGTATTGTAACATAAAGAGAGGTTTTAATGTTTTCACCGTGATTTTTGTGCTAAATTTGCTCTTATGTTTCATTTTTCACCTCAAAGCGGAGTGAGCAGACAGCCCCTACCCTTCCCCAAAGAGCGTCGTTACGTCATCACGGTCAAACTGCAGTGATGCAGGTAAGATGAAAATAGAAGTGACGTGCATTTGGTGAAAACTGAGAATTGTTTTGTAACTTTTTCATATTTTTACATGTTTTCAGCTAGTCCTGCAACTTTTATCAGAATCACAGTCAGAATATTGTCATTTGCACCACATGTGGTACATGTGATGAAACGAGATTATGTACACATGGTCCCAGTTACATCCAACAATAAAATGTGAGAGAAAAACAGTAATAACATCTAGGATATAACTAAGAAAAACATCAACTAGTAATACACTAAGCCCTAATGTAGTAGAAAAACATCATTACAAACAGCAGCACGAACCTGAGTCTGTATGAGCAGATGGTCACAGATGAACACAGCAACAAGAAAACAGATCGGCATCAGCATGATGTGATATTTTGCAGTGATTATTCTTATTATTTAATTATTCATGAGTCTAACAGCCTCAGGGTAGAAGCTGTTCCTCTGTCTAGTGGTTCTACATTTGATGCTCCTTAACCTCTGTCCTAAGGGGAGTGGGGCAAAAAGTGTGTGCTGGGTGAGTGGGGTCCTTCACGATGCAGGTGACTCTTTTCCTGCATCTGGAGGTGTAAATGTCTGTGATGGTGGGGAGACTGACTCCAACATCTTCTGTGCAGCCTTCACCACTCTCTGCAGAGCTTTTCTTTCTGCAGCTGTGCAGCCTCCATACCACACATTGATGCTGGAGCACAGGATGCGCTCCACTGCACACCTGTAGAAGGAGGTGAGGACTAACGCCATCGCCCTGATCAGGTCATCAGAGACTCTACTTCCTCAGACGGCTGAAGCCCGATGCAGAGCTCAGCGTCCTCCCTAGATGCCACACACGGCGCATTCTGTGCGCGCCTGTTCACCGGGCAGAGCTCTGCTTTCTTCTCACGTTCTCCTTGTTGTAATGTGAGCAGCTGCGCACGGAGGGGGACTGAACTGAGGTCGCTGATTGGTCAGACACCGCGCATCGCGTACGCGGTCGTAAAATTGGAGCTTGGCGCGTTCGCGCAACCGTTCAAAGACTTGTGCAAGCCGCGTGCGAGCGCCGCACACACAGTGGGGCGTCGCGCTCGCTGGAGCGCGGAGCTCTGCCCCAGCCTTGAGAAGAGCTGGTCTGGGAAGCTCAATCCTAACCTCCTTCTACAGGTGTGCAGTGGAGAGCATCCTGTGCTCCAGCATCAACGTGTGGCATGGAGGCTGCACAGTTGAAGAGAGGAAAGCTCTGCAGAGAGTGGTGAAGGCTGCACAGAAGATGTTGGAGTCAGTCTCCCCACCATCACAGACATCTACACCTCCAGATGCAGGAAGAGAGCCACCTGCATCATGAAGGACCCCACTCACCCAGCACACACACTTTTTGCCCCACTCCCCTCAAGACGGAGGTTGAGGGGCATCAAATGTAGAACCACTAGACCAAGTGTGCCCAACCAGTCGCTCGCGGGCGACCGGTCGCCCGCCAGCTGGTTCCCAGTCGCCCGCAAAGCGCAACCTTGCTCTAACAGCTGACGAGCCGGCTCTCAGCTGTTAACAAGGTGAAATGTCCGCTGCTAAGCTTCATTCTAACTCTGGCAGAAGTGGTGGAGGTGACATGTCCGCTGCTCAGCTTCATTCTAACTCTGGCCGAAGTGGTGGAGGGAGGAATGACTATATTCCAATGCGCAGCAACGCTTTCCTCAGCCCTCCCCATCTTGTATGCTCACAGACATAGTCTCGCGAGTTTTGGGTGCTTGGACTCACGAGACTTTAGGTTCAGCAGTGAGAGCTATCGGTGAGTGAGAGCGCTGTGGAGTGAATGTCAGTAGTACGCAGTAAACATGGAAGGAAAACTAGCAAACAAGCAAACGAAAACTTATTTTCACACAGAATGGGAGGAGGATTATTTTTTTGTTTATTCTAATTCGAAGTCTATTTGTCTCATCTGTAATTCAATAAATAAAAAGCTCGAAGCCCAGCAATCGGTCTTCACTCGGCCAGCACAAAAGGTAAAGATAGCTTCCTACCATGTTAGCTGCATCCTGGCTCAACATAAGAAGTCTTTCAGCGATGGAGAAGTTATGAAAGAAGTGTTTATTGAGGCTGCAGATGCGCCTTTTCATGATTTAAAAAATAAAAGTGAGATCGTAGCTGCTATTAAAGACGTGCAGTTGTCCAGACAAACAGTGACACGGCCATGTGAGGGAATGGCTGTTGATGTGGAGGAGCAGCTAAAACAGGACGTGGAACAACGTGAGTGTTTCTCTCTTCAGTTTGATGAGTAGCCTGTTACCAGCTACTGTACATGTGTTATCCTTTTGGAAATGTTGATGTGGATGACATTGTGTCCAAATTGGTGTCTGTGTTTCAGCTGGACAGCTCTGGTGTTGAAAATGAGGTGTTGACTCTGCAAAATGACATTGGGATCAAATCCAGAGCATCACCTGGCGTGAATGGAGAGTTCTGGAGTCTGCTGTCAGAAGAAAAGTATCCTAACATCCGAAGATGTGCTTTGAACTTAACAACACTTTTTGGATCTACCTACCTGTGTGAGTCTGCTTTTCACACATGAAAATCATCAAGTCCAAAACCAGATCCACAATGACTGATGATCATCTGGAGACCTGCCTGCGCCTTGCAACCACCTCATACTGCCCCGCTTATGAGACCCTGGCCTCCTCCTCTCAGTGTCAGAAGTGCCACTAAGTTAGAGACACATTTATTTTATACAGCTTGCACCAGATGACACAGCATCCTGCTGCACAGAGCAGCTGCCTAGTTTTGATAGGTTTTATTGAGGTTTGAAATAGATGTTGGAGATTTGTAAGTCTGCACCTTTCTAGTCACTTTTTGTAAATAGTTAGTGTAAATGAGGGAGTTTTCAGTTTTTTATTCGTTTCTTTAAAAAAATATGGTGTGCTTTTCAAATATTGTGTTCTTTTACTTTGATAAAATACTTTAATTAAATAAAACTAGCAACACATTACGTTCTGTTTTATTTACTTTAAAGAAGTGAGGAGTAGAGAGATGAAAAATTATGTTTTTTGACACTGAGACTGGACGAGTAGCCCTCGGCAAACCGCCGACTTCAAAGTAGCCCTTAGTTCAAAAAAGGTTGGGCACCCCTGCACTAGACTGAGGAACAGCTTCTACCCTGAGGCTGTTAGACTCATGAATAAATAAATGATAAGAATAATCACTGCAAAATATCACATCATGCTGATCTGTTTTGCTGTTGCTGTGTTCATCTGTGACCATCTGCTCATAGACTCATGTTCGTGCTGCTGCTTGTAATGATGTTTTTCTATTACATTGGTGCTTAGTGTATTTTTAGCTGATGTTTTTCTTAGTTCATATCTTAGATGTTACTACTGTTTTTCTCTTACATTTTTTTGTTGTTGGATGTAACTGGGACCCTGTGTACATAATCTTGTTTCATCACATGTACCACATGCGGTGGTAGAGAGGTTTTAATGTTTTCAATGTCATTTCTGTGCTAAATATGCTCATATTTTTCTTTTTCTTTTTTTTAACCTCAAAGCAGTGAGCAGACAGACGAACTGCGTCGTTACGTCATCACGTTGCAGTGTCGTTACGTCATCACGTTGACTGCAGTGTTAGGTAGGTATCAGAATACTGTTGTTGGAATACTGAATACTGAATAATACAGAATACTGTATAAGTGACGTGCATTTGGTGAAAACTTGAGAATTGTTTTTTAACTTTTTCATATTTTTACATGTACAGGTTTTCAGCTAGTACAAGAGGTATACACAGAGTCAGATCATCTTTATTTATTGTCATTTGCACCGCATGTGGTACATGTGATGAAACGAGATTATGTACACATGGTCCCAGTTACATCCAACAACAAAATGTAAGAGAAAAACAGTAATAATATCTAGGATATAACTAAGAAAAACATCAACTAGAAATACACTAATCACTAATGTAATAGAAAAACATCATTATAAACAGCAGCACGAACCTGAGTCTGTATGAGCAGATGGTCACAAATGAACACACAACAACAAGAAAACAGATCAGCATCAACATGATGTGATATTTTGCAGTATTTATTCTTATTATTTATTTATTCATGAGTCTAACAGCCTCAGGGTAGAAGCTGTTCCTCTGTCTAATGGTTCTACATTTCATGCTCCTTAACCTCCGTCCTGAGAGGAGCGGGGCAAAGACTGTGTGTGCTGGGTGAGTGGGGTCTTTCATGATGCAGGTGGCCCTCTCCCTGCATCTGGAGGTGTAGATGTCTGTGATGGTGGGGAGACTGACTCCAACATCTTCTGTGCAGCCTTCACCACTCTCTGCAGAGCCTTTCTTTCTGCAGCTGTGCAGCCTCCATGCCACACGTTGATGCTGGAGCACAGGATGCTCTCCATTGCACACATGTAGAAGGAGGTGAGGACTGACAACACCATCGCCCATGATCGGGTCATCAGAGACTCTACTTCCTCAGACGGCTGAGAAGATCTGGTCTGGGAAGCTCAGTCCTCACCTCCTTCTACAGGTGTGCAGTGGAGAGCATCCTGTGCTCCAGCATCAACGTGTGGCATGGAGGCTGCACAGCTGCAGAAAAAAAGCTCTGCAGAGAGTGGTGAAGGCTGCACAGAGGTCTGTTGGAGTCAGTCTCCCCACCATCACAGACATCTACACCTCCAGATGCAAGAAGAGGGCCACCTGCATCATGAAGGACCACACTCATCCAGCGCATACACAATCTTTGCCCTGTTCCCCTCAGGAAGTAGGTTGAGCATCAAATGTTGAACCACTTGAGGAACAGCTGCTACCCTGAGGCTGTTAGACTCATGAATAATACATGATAAGAATAATCACTGCAAAATATCACATCATGCTGATCTGTTTTCCTGTTGCTGTTCATTTGTGACCATCTGCTCATACGGACTCATGTTCGTGCTGCTGCTTGTATTGATGTTTTTCTATTACGGTACATTGGTGCTTAGTGTATTTTTAGCTGATGTTTTTCTTAGATCATATCTTAGATGTTACTACTGTTCTTCTCTTACATTTTTTTGTTGTTGGATGTTACTGGGACCCGGTGTAAATAATCTCGTTTCATCACATGTACCACATGCGGTGGTAGAGGTTTTAATGTTTTCAATGTCATTTCTGTGCAAAATATGCTCATATTTTTCTTTTTTTAACCTCAAAGCAGTGAGCAGACAGACGAACAGCGTCATTACATCATCACGTTGCAGTGTCGTTACACCATCACGTAGTCTGCAGTGTCAAGTAGGTATCAGAATACTGTATAAGTGACGTGCAATTGGTGAAAACTTAGAATTGTTTTGTAACTTTTTTATATTTGTAGCCGAACGGGTATGGGTAAAAAAATACTTTAGGCAACTTTTAGTTTAAAAAAAATAATCTATTTAAAAAAATGAATTTGGTTAAAAACTTTATTAAAAGTTACCCTTTAGGCACTTTAGACCCGTTGCAGAAGATGAGGCAGGAGACACTTCACACAAACACCAATAAATTGCACAATTTGTTTAATAAAAAATCCTAAATTTAAAATACACAGTTAAAAAGGCAGTAATAACTCCTGGCAACAATGAAAGTGCAATTCGATAAAGTGTTTAAAACAAAAAAAAGACAGTAGTACACCACGGCAGAATTAATACCACCGCCTGGGAGATGTCCAATTAATCAAGCCACAGCTGTCCAAAGAGTTCGTCCTGGGAGAACCGTTGCGCTGCAGCAGACACCATCCACGCCGGCACCAAGACGATTAGTCCGGGCTGAACCCCAGTCCGGGCTGAACCCCAGTCGGCCCCGATCAGCCAGACAGGACGGGTGATGCAGCCAGCCTTAAGCTGACCAGAACAGTGGGCATCAAATCAGCAGCCAGGACAGCAAGACGACAGCCAGTGGACAGCTCGAACAGCAGGTGAACAAAACGGTGAAGGACAAACAGCAGCAGCTAATAAACAAAGATTAGAATTAAAAGCTGAACATAAAACAGAAAGACGAACTAGCGCTTTACTCACCACGAGCTCCACCTCAACAGTAGAGGGAAGCAGGAGGCTTGTACATTTGGTCGTGGAACAGTAGATCACGGCGACCTTAAAGCGCACATTCAGTTACGCTGGCGCGACCCAGCCAGCAGACGCCAGGGTCTGAACCGGAAGGCGGATGACGTGAAGTCAACCACTGAAGCCTGGCCCTTTTTATACCGGAAGCCAGCCTTGGACCCAATCACATCCCGCACTCATGTGGTGCGTTCAATGTCCGTAGGGACATCCTGCCACATATTTTTACATGTTTTCAGCTAGTCCA
>JBBPBX010095874.1:0-13127 GCA_038048925.1 Garcialebias charrua | reverse complement strand
TATTATTTTTATTTATTTATTTATTTTATTTATTAAGCTTTTACTGCTTTTGTAAGCAAATCAGTTTGACATGATAGTTTTAAAAACGTTTTTCAAAGAAAGGAAGATATAAGATTTCTTGTTTCACCAAATGGATTTTAACATACAAAACAAACTGCCCCCCAAAATAAAAAAAAATAGGAACTAAAATATGTTTTTAGAAGAAAATTATTTGTCAAAATATAGAACAAGGCTATTTTAATTGAACATGCTGCTCTCTTTGTCTTTTTGTAGCTTCAGATGCTGCTGCAGATGACAGCAGGTGCAGAGATGAATGCAGACGTGATCAGCTGATCGATCTGAGCTTTACTGGACTTTTATTTTACCCTCTTTCAACCGGCGGATCAGCGGACGCGCATGGCTGGTGATCAGGTTGTCCATCTGAGCTTAATGCAACATTTTTTTTTCTTCCATTTTTAAAATCTATTTATTTTTAACCTCTTTAAACTGGCCACTTGAATCTGCCTCCTCCTCAACAAGTACATGAACACAATTTTGTATTGTGCATTCTTATTTAGTTTTTTGTTTGTTTGTGCTGTATGGCTGGACATGGGCACCAGTGACCCCTGCAACCCCAAAAGGAAGAAGCGGGTAAAGAAAAAGGATGGATGGATGGATGTGCTGTATGATTCCTGAAACCGCACCAATGAAGCCCGTCCCCACGTGCACAATTATTGCACAGTGTGACAGCAGCAGCGCTACTCTCTTTTCACATTCTGATTAACTGCTGCTCTCTTCTGTTTTTCTTCATCCTTTCAACATAGTAAACTTACTTCCTCCTCCTCTACAAGTACATTACCACAATTTTATATTGTGCATTTTTATTTAGTTTTCTTTGTGCTGTGTGAGTCATAAAACTGCATCAAAGCCTGAGACCGGTTCAGCCTGCACATTAAGCACATTATTATGGTCCGGCCCGAATACGTGAGTTAGTAATGACAGCTCTACTTTGACCCGATCGCCACCTCAGTCCATTTAGAAATCCCACCGAACAAGAAGTCATCCAAACCCTGGCCCGAAGTGACTTTTAGCTTATGAATGTGGACCAAATAAACCTCAATTTATTCAGTCTGAGGTCATTCAAGGAGCTGTCTACAACAGGTAAGATACTAACTGTTCATCGTTTTTCTGCATAACTCAAATGTTACGGTGCTAAAAAGAGCTGAGTTCACATCCTATGTGACGTTAGCCCACCACATGACTCCTAGGCGATCAAAATAAAGAACACGCGGCCATTTGTTGAACTGACATGCTCTAAAAGCACGCCTACTGAATTTACAAATATGTAAATAGTTGTACAACAATAAAGGCAAAGCATTCGTTCATATTCAGAATATGTGGTGGAGATCCTGCAAATAAGTGCCCAGTGTGCCCAAAATACGTATTGGGATCAGTCTCAGCTACTACCACAGCAAACCCTCTGGGAAAAGGACTGAGGTATAACCATTTTTGTGTTTTTATTTATTTATTTATTCAGTTGGTTGAGGAAACCATTTTGAATCGTGTTGACTCCAAAAGCTCATTGGTTGCAAATGTTTCAACTGAATTGGTTCTGTGGTTCACGTGATGTTTAAGTGACGGACACACATGCACACACTCACAAACGTGAAAAACAGTGTTGCCCTCCTTTGTCTCGTGTCGGCACGAGATAATTAGTCTTGGAACGATGCATGTCTGGGCACAGATTTTCCGCACGTCTAATCAAACTTCTTCCTCGATGAAAATCTGAACAGAAACGAAGAAGAAAGCCGTTGCTGTCTTCCTTTGTCTTTTGTCTCGTCCTGTTTGTCCCTGCTAAATTTACTCTGTGAGAAGCTGTGAAAGTCAAAGCAGGCGGAAACAAGTTACCCGTAGTCCTTCCTATATAGCAGTCACCCACTCTGATAGCAGCAGGAAGTGAACATTTTCGTTCCTTTGGTTCGGCTGTTTCTCCAACACAAAGCTGCTCTATTTCCAGCACACAGGCGGTGGTCTTGTATGGCTGGTGGGTGCAGATAAAGCGTAAGTAATTCTCCCTGCTGAGGAGAAAAAATGGTTATAAAAAGCATCAAGTCAGCTAACATTTACCTTCTTTCATTGCAAGATTCTTATCAAAAAATTGAGGCCCCAGTCTGAACAGAAAACGTACAAAATGAGTCAACACGGCTGGTATCTTTAGAACAAGTTCAGTATTTGGCTCATGTGAGTCAAACTGGTTTATAGCAACAAAACTCTGCTTTCTCCACAAATACTGGCAAAGTAAAAATGGTTTGATTTAATAAGAAACTTGTCTGACACGCTCCCAGCATCACTCAGAACCGATGCTTAAACTGTGGGCTCTTGTTTAATCTCCAAATGTTCAAAACAGCTGTAGCTTTGAAAAATAATGAAAATCGTCAGCGTTTCTTGAAGGAATGCATGTCGACTGAGTTTTATTTCAAGATGAACGCCACAGGCACATCTTTGGGAGATGTGCAAATGCTTGAAATGGATGTTAACAACTCTCAGCTAGTACCACATCAATTCCAATACAGGTAGTCCCCGACTTACGACGGAGTTCCATTCCTACGCGGCGTCGTAACCCCAATTTTGACGTAAGTCGGAACAAACGTCCAAACTGCACCTTATACATACAATATACTGTATTTTACCAAGCATTTAGCCTAACACAGTACCCTACATAATTATCATAAAACACATTTGGAGCCATAATGAAGGAAAAAAAGAGTTAATAACCTACTGGGAGCTGGTGAAGCCTTGCTCCGTCTGTTAGCATGTTAGCTCGGTGTTCGTCCAACATCTGAGGCTGCCTGTACTTTGCGCGGTCCAGAGTGTTTACATTTCTGCCATCAAAACCGGAAGGAACTCGGAACACGGCTTTTCAAAAATAAAAAATGTCAAAATAAATTTCTTTTTTTTAAATGGAGATGCGTGTCGTAACCACGAAACGTCGTAACTTGAGACCGTCGTAAGTCGAGGACTACCTGTATTTGATCAGCTGTAGAGGAACATCTCATGATTACTTTCTGGTAGCTTTATTGAAATTGGTGCGGGAGTGGTGGCACAAAAGCTAGGGGAGGCTGTGTTTGGAGGGTTGCCGGTTCAACTTCCTGGACCAGCTGCATCATCTAAACGTGGGTGAGAAAGGGGAAACATCCACACCTGCCTCCACTCTTATTCGTCCCACTCTGGGCCTTTGAGCACCCCCACCATCTGCTCCCCTGGGTGCCCTAGATGGAGCTCCCTGCTCCACACAGAGGGCTGTGGTAGCTCGGGGATCTGCGGTTGCGTCAGGAAGAGCATCCGGTGTAAAAATAACTGCTCGTGCGAGCAAGTTCGCTGCAGCGACCCCCTGAAGAAGGGAGCCGCTGGGGGAAAAAAAAAAAGTTTAATTGAAATGAGTTAAAATTTGCAAAATAAAAACGAATAAATAAATAAATAAATAAAACTATACTAAGCAACAACAGAACCACAAAATCCAAATTCAGTGACTGTAACAAGGAATCCAGGAAATTACTCTTCCTCTTGATCAAGTGTTGTGGTCAGTGCTTCGGTCTCGTAAACCTAAGGTTGCAGGTGCACGCCCAGGTTGGGTCAGGAAGAACATTTGACTTCAAATCATTCACTCACTATGGAAAATACTGCACAAAGTTAGCAGCCAGAAAAAGAAAAAAAAGTATGATTGTTGTTATAAAAAAAGTGAGACAGACAGGAGGAGTGCTGCAAACAACACATGTCCAACCACTGGGGGACTCAGAGTAGAGCTGTCATTTCTAACGCAGGCCCGAAGCCCGCCAGGCCGGGCCGTTATCATGTGCTGGATGGACGGGCCAGGTCGGTGTTGGGCTTTTAATTGCGTCAGCGGATCAGCCGCTATCCAATTATATGGCAACATGACTTGCCATACAATCACCAGCCGCACGCGGTCATTTGATCGGCCTTGAAAGAGGTAAAATAAAGTTCAGTTAAGCTTCAGATGGGACCATATGAAGCGATCCATCGCCCAAATGGGCGTTCATTCAGCTGCTGCACTCAGAGGACGTGTGCGGCCGACGACCCAAACAGGTGCAATCCCAAAGCAGACATGTCAAAGCAGGGTCCGTGTCTGAATAATGCAGAATGCAGCCAGAAGCAGGGATTTAATGCACTTTGACGGACATGAAAGGACAAACACCCCCTCAGCCGCGTGCGTCAGCCGACCATTAATAACTGTATAAGCAGTCAAAGCTTAATTAAATTTTTTTTTTTTTTCGTCTGTGTTGCCTGTTGTTTGTCCAGCACTTTGGTGTGGACTTGTTCTTGAAAGTGCTTTACAAATAAAATGGTATGGTATGGTAAGAAGGCCGGATACTTTGGACTGCCATTCAGTGCATAGGCACAAACAAAAGTCAGAGCCCATAACACCTGAAGGCACAGGGAAGCTATCTTCTCATCTACTGAGGAAAACTCCAACACATAGGCACCAAGTCGGTGGGTTAAGAGTAGACCCACACCAGCTTGGTGCCTCTCACCATGGGCAACTCCAGAGTGAAATAAGGTCCAGACCCTCTCAAGGAGATTGGTTCCAGAGCCTATGCTGTGCATAAGGTTAGCCCAACGTTAGTCGGTACCTCTCAACCTCACGCACAAGCTCCGTCCTTTCCCACCAGAGAGGTCACATTCCATGTCCCAAAAGCCAGCTTTGGTAAGCCACTGTCAGAGTGCCAAGGCCCCTGCCTTCTGCCACTGCCCATGGCATCATGCACCCGACTGTTGTGGCCCATTCTGCAGGTGGTGGGCCAACAGGAAGGCAAACCCATGTTGCTCATTTGGGATGAGACCAACTGGGCCCCATGGGTAGAGACCCAGTCACCAGGTGCTCACTGATGAGCCCCTCCCCCAGGCCTGGCTCCAGGGTGGGGCCCCAGTAACCCACGTCCGGACAAGGGACATGGAGTTCTTGATACGTATTATTCATCAAAAGTTTTTGGAATAGCTCTTTGTCTGACCTGTCACCTAAGACCACTCTGCCTTGGGAGACCCCGGTTAAATATAATTGCCTCAGACAGCATAGTTACAATCATTCAGGCGCACAAACTCCTCCACCACGGTGAAGTGGCGATTCAAGGAGGAGCCAAAGAATGGCCTGTTCATTAAAACGCTTCATGCTGTTTTAGGTTTGGAACGGGGCATAGTATCCCTAAAAGCACCAACTGCACAGCGATCACTTCATTTGTAAAAACACCCGTGTATTTATGTGGCATGTTTGTGATGCTCCTCCTTGAATACCCTCCTTATTGTGGTGGAGTTTGAGCACCTGAATGATCCAAGGAGCTATGCTGTCCGGGGAAACTTTAATTGCCCCTGGTAGAGTCTTCCAAGGCAGATTGGTTCTAGGTGACTGGCCAGACAGTGATTCCAAAGACTTTTGATGAACAACACAAATCAAGGAATTTGGTGACCCTTGCCTGAACGTGGGTTAAGGGGCCCCACCCTGGAGCCAGGCCTCGGGGTGGGGCTTGTCAGCAGGCGCCTGGGCCTCTATGCTGATTTTACAGCAACATATTAGGTTACTGGCCCTGTGATGGACTTGCAACCTATCCAGGGTGTACCCCGCCCCTCGCACTGTGATTGTTGGAGATGGGCACTGGCGACCCCCGTGACCCAAAATGGAAGAAGCGGGTAAAAGATAATGGATATTATGTTACTATGAAGCTTGACAACTGTCTGACTTGTTTAGAATTTTGGTTTGTTGCAAAAAATAAAAACTCTAGATTTTTTTCCTATTATTTTATAATATATAGTGTCACAAAAAGAGGTACAATAAGAAATCAAGTTATAAACATGACTTGCACAACATTTTCACTGGAACAAATGTCCTGGGCTTTCCACTTTAAGGAATTTAACATTTTTTTGTTTGTTTTTGTAGTGAAGACATTGCCAGAAGTATGAAGCTGTGAGATTACCACTTAAAAAAAAATAAAAATCAAAACGATCCAAACCTTAGCTGTACAGTATATTAAATTACAATGTGGAAAAAGCTCACATTTTGGTCCCTTTCATCACTTGGCGCTGTAGTGTTGAGCGACATCTAGTGGACAGAGTCTAAAGTAGCACCAAAGGATAATTGTACAACAGTAATATAGTAAAGCAAAGCTTTAATGTAATACATTCATTATATCGCACAACAAACACAAGGATACAATTACAAACTGAGTGCAACACCAAGCATTTATAAACACACGTTTCTTCAAATTATCAAACTGTAGTAATAAATAAGTTACAAATAAATAGACAAATATATTAAAGTGGTAAATAAATAAAAATATTATTAACTTTATATTAAATCTCATCTGAAGGAATGACTTTACATTTTTGTCTAATCCAAGATAGTCTTGACTTGTTCTCATTAAAGCAATAAAAAGTGAAAGACAGAGACGACACAAAACGTTTCTAAAATATGTCACAAGGAAACACATTTACATAATTATTGTGACATGGCTTCTGACAAAAGGCTTTAATTCCATAGTAAAAATAGAATAAATAAAACCCAAGAATATGCCTGAAGCTAAACTAAAAGCAGGTAAGCAGTTATACCTGCATCTTTCACATCCCTCATCAGTTTTTATATTTTTTTATCATTTTAAATCTATACATTTTTAAGGTGCAGTTTCAGTCATCTAGTTAAATTTGTGTACATGCCTTGCCCTCTTAACTCTCCATCAAAATAAATATTTTAGAAGAAGATGTGTCATATTGTGCATTGTGTGTAATTTTAACTTCAACCACAGGACTATGCAAAATTAGAGTCTCATCTAATTTCTTTATTTTTTTGCTTCAAAAGATTACTACCGTTGTAATTTTTAGGCAAACTGGTGCAATATTTTCTACAAATAACTTGTCTAATAACTAATTTAACAATTTTACCTTGAGCTACAAAACCGGCCTTATACAACATGTTTGATAGTGTTTTGTATTACACAATTCCCCAAAACATGGACCTGTGATCATTTGTCCTTGAAAACTTTAAGCAAGGTGAAAAAGTGTTGGAAAAAAATCAAAAGTAAAAGGCCTAAACTATTATCTACAGCTGAGAGATTCTTCTCATTTATACCATTGACTGTATGTAAAGCATTTTGTTCACATCGCATTTGGAAACATATTTTTTTTGTTGCCAAAATGCTATTTTGCTCCTGTGAAGTTATTTTTGATTTTTTTAAATGATGATAAAAAAACAAATTTAATCTTTGCCACTAAATGCCAATAGCTAATTTATAGATTGGAAATATAAATATGAGGTAGTCATAAGCACTAGGCTGAAAAAGATAAAGCAGTCATTCTGAAGAGGTTCTTTGAAATGTAAAAAGAAAATTAAAATTGAAAGAAATTTAGGAAGATCACGAGAAAGTCTGACTCTTCTGAAGCAAAATCTCAAGAAATGAGAGTAGTTTAAGACTTTTGCATAGTACTGCGCTCTGACATGGTGTACATAAATATCGGTCACACCACACTGGGAAGAGAAAAAAAAGTTAAAAAAGCTCATTTGTAAAGTTGTACCAATATAAGCCCCAACTATAGATCCAGATGGAGGTCACTGTGAGAAAGAGGATAGTACTGGTCCTCCATGCCAGACTTGGTTTGATGCCTTTGAGCTACTAGTCTCTGGAAGCGAGCCTGCTGCTGGTGATCCGGGTCCACGTTCACCCAGCTGTTGGCCACCCACTTCACTCCTTGCCTGACTGGACAGTCCCCCTGCAGGGAATACTCGTCCAACTCGCCCATCCAACCTACAGAAGCCAGGAAAGAAGACAAACTGCATGAAGACAAACTACAAACCTGATTCCAAAAAAGTTGGGACACTAAACAAATTGTGAATAAAAACTGAATGCAATGATGTGGAGGTGCCAACATCTAATATTTTATTCAGAATAGAACACAAATCACAGATCAAAAGTTTAAACTGAGAGAATGTATCATTTTAAGGGAAAAATATGTTGTTTCAAAATTTCATGGCGTCAACAAATCCCAAAAAAGTTGGGACAAGTCCATTTTTACCACTGTGTGGCATCCCCCCTTCTTCTTACAACACTCAACAGACGTCTGGGGACAGAGGAGACCAGTTTCTCAAGTTTAGAAATAGGAATGCTCTCCCATTCATGTCTAATACAGGCCTCTAACTGTTCAATCGTCTTGGGCCTTCTTTGTCACACCTTCCTCTTTATGATGCGCCAAATGTTCTCTATAGGTGAAAGATCTGGACTGCAGGCTGGACATTTCAGTACCGGATCCTTCTCCTACGTAGCCATGATGTTGTGATTGCTGCAGAATGTGGTCTGGCATTATCTTGTTGAAAAATGCAGGGTCTTCCCTGAAAGAGATGACGTCTAGATGGGAGCATATGTTGTTCTAGAACCTGAACATAGTTCTCTGCATTAATGGTGCCTTTCCAGACATGCAAGCTGCCCATGCCACAAGCGCTCATGCAACCCCATACCATCAGTGATGCAGGCTTCTGAACGGAGCGTTGATAACAACTTGGGCTATCCTTGTCCTCTCTGGTCCGGATGACATGGCGTCCCAGTGTTCCATAAAGAACTTCAAATCGTGACTCATCTGACCACAGAACAGTCTTCCATTTTGCCACACTCCATTTTAAATGACCCCTGGCCCAGTGCAAACGTCTGAGCTTGTGGAGCTTGCTTAGAAATGGCTTCCTCTTTGCACTGTAGAGTTTCAGCTGGCAACGGTGGATGGCACGGTGGATTGTGTTCACTGACAATGCTTTCTGGAAGTATTCCTGAGCCCATTCTGTTATTTCCTTGACAGTGGCATTCCTGTTTGAGGTGCAGTGACGTTTAAGGGCCCGGAGATCACGAGCATCCAGTAGAGTTTTACGGCCTTGACCCTTACGCACAGCGATTGTTCCAGATTCTCTGAATCTTTTGATGATGTTATGCACGGTTGATGATGATAACTTAAAAGTCTTTGCTATTTTACGCTGGGTAACACCATTCTGGTATTGCTGCACTATCTTTCTGCGCAACAATGGTGGAATTGGTGATCCTCTTACCATCTTGGCTTCTGAGAGACACTGACACTCTGAGAAGCTCTTTTTATACCCAATCATGTTGTCAATTGACCTAATTAGTGTTAATTGGTCTTCCAGCTGTTTGTTATATGCTCAATTTCCTTTTTCCAGCCACTTATTGCTACTTGTCCCAACTTTTTTGGGATTTGTTGACACTGTGAAATTTTGAATCAACATATTTTTCCTTTAAAATTTTACATTTACTCAGATTAAACATTTGATCTGTCATCTATGATCTATTACGGATAAAATATTGACATTTGCCATCTCCACATCATTGCATTCAGTTTTTATTCACAATTTGTTTAGTGTCCCAACTTTTTTGGAATCTGGTTTGTACAAGAAGACAAACTAGATAAAGAAAAACTCCATGAAGACAAACTCCAAGAAGACATGAAGACAAACTACTGTATAGTGTTAGCTTAGCACTGTAGCCACATGAATGCAAGATGTGGAAAAGGAAAAAAAAGTGGAAAAAAGTGAATGCTCCAATGAAACATTGTTTTTAAAGCTGTACAAAGAACATGTTTTTTCATTTTTAATCATGTAGAATCACTGCCTCTCAACAGTTTTGGTTTTCGCTCTAAAATATTTTCATTGAAGACAAGTTTGGACTGGAGGCAGAATAACTCCTGTTATGCAACATGCATATGAAAAACATCCTTTTTAATCCAAAAGATTCATGATTTTAGTGACAATACTACTTTTTTCATAACAAATGTTTTCTCCATCTCACATGACGGGTTCACAGCAGGTGGTAGCATTTCCACATGTTCCAACCTGTTTTCTTTCAGAATCCAATTTTTCAGATGAAGACCTGAAGATAAACATCTGTCCATGTTGGTTGTGATTTCCCAAGTACTGAGGATGATAATGTTTCCAAAGTCACTCCAGTTTGAGCTGAAGTTAAACTCTTCGTCTCTGCAGTCTTGGCAAGTTTGGTGAATTATTAATCATCTTTAGTTTGAAAAGATTTACACCAAAATTACTGACCTGTTGACATTTATTCAAACCTGTTCTTACAGCAGGTGTTCACAAAATAATTACCATTTTAACATTTCACGTTTTTGAGTTTGTGCATCATTATTACGCCAATCATAGTGACGCTAGGATTAAAAAGATACACTTGTTTAAACATGAAACATTTGTGTCTGCTTGGATTCAGCACTAAAGCCTTGCAACACAAGGCTGATGACAAAGATTTTTACAAAATCAACATATTACACAATATAAATTTTATGATATATAGAAAAAAACTTAAAAAAAAAAAGTATTTTACCTCTCCCATCAGATAAATGGTTATACCAGAGGAGAGCTGTCCCAGTGGTGGGCTTTATTCTCAGATTCCCTTTGCCACATGTCTGTTGAGTGTCTGTCAAATCAACTCCCTCCTGGATCAGGGCCTAAAATAAAAAACAAGCAGCTTCAGACTAAATTTTGTGCATTTCATCAACATTTTTGACCATTTTATCATATCACACAATAACCTTCTTCAAAACAAATCTACAATTAACATAATAATATGTCAAAGTTAATGTCTATTTTATTTATATAACACATTTAAAATCAACAATGTTGAACAAAGTGTTTCACAAACAGGAAACCTAGCAATAAAATAAATGAAAGACCAATCATTAAAAAACACAGGTATAATAAAAGCACAAAGTAAAACAAGAAAATATCAGGACCCAAGAAATTCTGAAGGAACTCAAACCGAACTTGAATTAAAAGCCCGTGTAAAAAAAAGAAGAAGTGAGTTTTTAGGTGGGATTTAAAGGACCGTATGGACTCTGCAGAACAACCATCAATGAGCAGGGAGCTCCGGAGTCTGGAGGCTGCCATAGCAAAAGCCCGATCCCCCTGCATTTGAACTTTCCCCTCGGCTGCACTAAAAGCATAGTGAAGAAGCTCAGTGCTCCGTTTCGGTTGTAAATATGCAAAAGATCCATTAAATAACCGAGTGCCAAGCCACTTAAAACTTTAAAAGTCAGTAAAAGCATCATAAAATCGATACGAAAACGAACAGGTTGCCAGTGGGCTAAAACAGGAGTGATGTGGTCCTGCCTTCTGGTTCCTGTTAAAAGACGCGCAGCAGCGTTTTGGAACAACTGCAGGCGATGGAGAGACGATTGCTCCAAAACCGAAATATAACGAGCTACAATAGTTGAGTCTGGTGGTGATGAAGGAGTGGATACGAGTTTCAAGGTCTTTAGGAGGAGTATAAGATTTTGCTTTGGCTATTTGACGTAACTGATAAAAACTGGTTTTGACAACTGAGGATATTTGCTCCTCCAGTTCTAAAGAACTATCTAAAAACACTCCTACATGTTGTGACAAACTTCTGTTGAAAGTAACACAATTTCTGAATGAACAAAACTCACACAACTAGGGAGCTTTGATTTGCATGTTCCTAACAAGTCCTTAGTTTTTATTTTTTTATATGATGAAGTATTTCTGAATGATTAGCTACAAGGTGCCAGATGGCTGAAGCAATGCTAAATGATAGTTATTATAACAGTGTTTTATTGCTCTGGTCATGAGTCCTTGCTCCATCATACTGATTCAAAAAACAAATGATCTGAATAGCTTGTCATGATGAAACCCTGACTGGTTTTTATCAGGACTGCTGAAGGAGGGAAACGCTTAAAGCAAGTCGAGCAATGTGCACCAAGGACGAGGGTTGGGAGACACGTGTATTAAGTCATCCTTGCTGCATGATGACACAGCAAAATATATTTTCTGAATGTCAAAATGCGGTCAGAGCAACCATTCATGACAAACTAAAGGCTGGCACCTAAAGTGAAACAATCAACTGGATATATTTATTTCTAGGGTGAAAGGATTTGATTGTGAAAAACATTGCTTCTTTATCTACATGGTTGATCTGTTTTGTATCAAACTAAATGACCCCAAAAGATCGATTTTATCCCATATGTTTTGTTAATCACCTTTAATATTGTCAAATACATATTTGGTAAAATACAACATATTTCTGCTTTTGACATAATTCAGTCAGATTTGTTGTGTCTCAAATTTGTCCGAAATGCCGACAAAACCAAAGGGATCCTTTTCAAACAGGAAGTTATAAGTAAATAAATGTATGCATCCTTCATGATGGTCTATTGTTGTTGTCCACTGTTGTCATCACTCTTTGTTAAAAATTCAGATCTCTCTTGTAAATCGAGTCTGCGAGGCTCAAAGGAACTAGCCTGTATAAATAAAGGTTGAATATGTAACAAAATGTAAGTTTGCTCTAGCTGTACTTTTTTACTTTGATTAATATCTTTACAAGCCTACGGATGTCAGTTCACTTCCGGTCATCCAATGACTGCACTGTCAGAAGAATTGGTGTCCCTTACATTTTTAGTTTCACAGCTAAAAAAACAAAACAAAGAGAGCTGTGCAGTTTGAAAACAGTACATTATGACAACAATCTACCTGCTCATCGTAGGTACGATTATCTGCTACAGGGAAGGTAGTTTCACCACCGTCCTCTGCAGAGCTGAGGTAGAACACGACGGTCAGGTACCTGGAATAAAAGCAGACAGGAAGCAGCAAACACATGCATTGTAAATGTTTTGTTTGTTGCTCCGGACTTTTGGTTAAACTCCTAAAACCACAGCCTTTTTTATACATTTTCATTTAAAAGACGAAAACAAAAATTATGTCTCGTACCTATTCGAATAACAAGAAATAAAAATACAACATGACACATACCTGCAAGAGACCTCTGTGAGAGACACGTTTCCTGCCAGGCGTGTGTGTGCACAGGTGGTCTCTGGGTGGGAGGAGCTGCTGTCGTAGTGAGCGCTGCTGAAATCTCTGTGCTCATAACGATTCACCTGCAGTGGTTCACTCAGCTCCACCAGTGAAGAGGGCAAACGTGTCAGGCTGATAACTCTAAAAACAAGACGTAAGAGCAGAAAGAGCCACTTTAATATGAAGTGTTTGAGTTACTAAGAGATGCACGACACACAGTGTGTAGGTGGAGACCTTTTCCGGAGTGTCTGCAGCACGTGGTGAGATCCTGGCCCTTGGTAAA